>JANHFM010006393.1:24329-34866 GCA_032468115.1 Grayia smithii
AGGGTTCTGACCAATGCCCTAATAAAATTAAGAGTCTCAAGCCATTTAGCAAGAAAAATCCAGTTGTTTATTAGGAGTGCCATGTCAGCATGACCTAGGTGAAACCAACTCTGGCTTCACCCAATTTACACCTTGCCTCTGACCGTTTCCCCCTCCCCCCAGAGTGTGCTATCAGTCACATTTCCCAATGAAACAATTTCATGGGTCGTAGAAGTCACTCTCTCCACTGTTGCGGGTCTCTGGAGATGGCTTTGACATCACCCAGCTAGGTTGTGTCTTGTTTTGACTGAGGTGTGAATTCCTTGGTGCAGCTATGAGGTGCAATTCCCATCCCCTTGCCTATGGCAACTCGGAAGCAGGTCAGGAAAGCTTTGCGAGTTGACACAATGTCTCATTTAATAAATTAATCCAGAGTTCTCAAATGACCAGGCTCAAATTGTCCTATTTTGGACATGTTATGCAGAGATCCAGCTCTTTGGAAAAAGCTCTAATACTGGGAAAGGTGGAAGGGAAGAGAAGAGGGGGACAACCAGCAGCAAGATGCATGAACTCAGTTATAGTGGCAATGAGTGCATCATTGGGAAACTTGAAAACAAATGTTAAGGATAAATCATCATGAAGAAAATCTATGTGGTTGTTAGGTGTCAAATGTGACTTTATGGTACATAATAAATAGTTGTATGCCTGGGTATCTTTTATTTTATGGAAGAACATTGGAACTCTACACTAACAAATGATTTAGAATATGTTGTGATTCTGGTCACAGTTTAAGTGCACATCAGTATTTCCTGTGACATAATTCAGTTCCCTGCTATTCATACAAGCCATGCAATTACATATGCCCAGAAACAAAATCATTTTTGGTAGAACATGAGTAGATGGGACTTAAACTTAGAATAACTTTATTGTCACTTTGAATGTACACTAATGAGCATACATTAAAATGAAATTTGGTTGCATATAGCATATGTAGTGACATCAACAAACTTTGATCATTCATTAAAACATGGAGAAACTACTGGTTATGTATAAATTTTGCTTTGGAGGCTACTTGACTAGTTTCATGCTCAGTTGCTACATCTGCACAACTTGTAAGCTTCTCCCTTTTTCTTTCCTCATCTTCATGGTGCTGGGCCCTTGGGGAGAGATGATAACTGAACTGTTTGTCACATTTTCCAGTTGGTTGCCTGAGCATCCCCAAGGGAGCTCTATGTGCCAGAACCCAGAGGAGGTGAGAACTGCTTCCTGTTTGCACATGCAAGGAAAGCAGAAACACAGCAGGCTGAGGAGAGGAGAGGAGCTGTCAATGGCTCTTTCAACATCAGCAACACCAGTTGATCACTGCCTTTGACTTTGCGGTGACAGTGCCCAACTGAGCTTGGCTCTTGATGAAATCTCCTGGTACAGGGAGAAAGGTGACTATCCCCTTGGACAATCAAGAAACCTTGTTCTAATTTAACTCTAAACCATCATAAGAATTTCAGTAGGTTATATGGTTGGAATGGTTATATGTTGGAACATACATTCTTATACACTGCCTTGACAATTCCTAGAATATGTTATTAAAAGGTTTAAATATGTAACATGTGACACCGCATGGTGATGCTTGAGGCACTGAAAACAAGATTTTTAAGCTCCAAGTTTGACTGAAAGGTGAATAGCTGTTAAAATGATCCTTTCTCTGCAACCATTTCCCCAGTTAAAATCCTTCCCCAGCTAGTTTTCTATATTATTTGAATAACGTTATTTTTCTTGAGAAAAGCATCTCTTGGGAAGGGTATTTAATGGTCAAGTGTCTCCATGGGAAAATGGAAAATATGCCTATCTCTTCTTTTTGTTGCCCTGCTCATATTTATAATCCCCAGGAGCAATATTAACCTCAAAAAACCACAACAAACATTAGCAGATAACCTACTTTTCCCCTTATTTCTTTCTCCTTACTTACTATATTTTTCAGAATCAGAGCTCAACTCCAACTAAATAATTAGTATAGATTCAAACTCTGCACAATTACATGTGTAAAGCAATTAAAATGGCTTTGCTTTGATGCCTACTCAGATATATTACCTAGCTGCGGTTTATTTTTGCCATAGTTTTAACTGTAGTTTATCTCAGCTGTGGTTTTTTTAAAGAACAAACCAGAGCTTCCCTTGACTTCTTAATTTATTTTTGCCCAAAAATATTTAAATCAGTGGTGGGTTGCTATCAGTTCGCCCCAGTTCAGGTGAACCGGTAGTAGCGGTGCTGGGAGGCTACATCCACCTGCCTGGATGTCATCAAATATTCTCTGTGCATGCGCAGAAGTGGCACGCACGCAAACTGGTAGCAAAGGTAAGTGAAACCCACCATTGATTTAGATGCATTTTAAAGTTCCGAGGGGTGGGGGTGGGGGTTAGGGGATAAATGAAGGAGAAAGGTTAAATTCTAAAGTCTAGTAATTTTAAATAACTGCTAAATACTTATGTTTATGATGAAAAATGGCAGCATCTCCTTTCATTTTGAAACTTGCTGTTTTTTATCTTTTTATAATAACAAAATAAACCATGATATTTAAACTTTAAAAAAAAAAAATAGAGTTCAAATAATCCCCCCTCCCCTCCAAAAAAAAAATAGGTGGGATGTAAGAAATCTGAGAGACATATCCTGTAAAATATCTTTGGAAGTTTTGCTGCCAGGATAAAAGCTGTGTTTCTAATCTTTTACCAGCTCTGCCCACCTTTGAGGAGAATTTGGCTGAGGAAGCCTGACTGCTAGGTGTCCTCTCCTACATTGATCCTTCAGCTCCCACTGGGTTCTCAACTCCTTGAGGTGAGTTGCAAGTTAGAGCTCAGGCTGAATGGAGATATTTACCAGAAAATATTTTTTGAACCAGTAACTCACACATAGAAATGCCTTGGAAGAAGTCACCAGAAGGTAAATTATGACTAGCAGGCTGACTGTAGTTTTCTGATATGGCACTGTGAGGCCTATTTTGAAACTGCAAGCACCACATTTATTATTAAACCTTCCTTCTTGCCATGCTTATCACTACAGTGGGAATAGCTGGCAGTCTTCAGGTCAAGTTAAAGGTGTTTAGCCAAGTACTTACGAAACTTGCAATAGGGCAGGCTGGGGGAGCCAGAGGCCAGTAATAAAACACAGGTTGTGATGATTCATTCTGCATGCATAAAGAGATGGAATAGCAGGGGTAATGAAGGCCTTTGTGGAGGCTCAGCAGAATTGCTGTAAAGAGCTCCAGATCTCTTGAGTAGTAATGAGCTTTGCAAGAGCTGAGTGGCACATATTAGAAGTATTAAAGAGTAGAGGAGAAGTGGAGTGGGGAGATCATGATTGCATACATTTGCTGAGCCACTTGAGGTCCTTTATCATGTCAGGTGTCAACTGACTTATCTGGTCTGAGAAACTAAGCATGGTTAGGCTTTGGATGGAAGCCCATCAACAGGGTTAGGGTTAGGATTAGGGTTAAAGTTAAGGTAGGATGTTAGATGCACTAGGAAGCATAGACATTCACAAGAAGCCAGTGACA
This sequence comes from Grayia smithii, assembly GCA_032468115.1. NCBI lineage: Eukaryota > Metazoa > Chordata > Lepidosauria > Squamata > Grayiidae > Grayia > Grayia smithii. The sequence goes on from JANHFM010006393.1 coordinate 27,856, forward strand.
AACTTCTTCTTTAGTGACTGTGAAGTCACTAAAATGGAGCCTGATTCAAAGGAGACATTTTATAATAGAATGGCAGGGCTGTTTCCAATCCTGTCCAAAATGTATGATTCTAGAGTCAAAAGACTGATATTTTCTGCTAGGTTTTTGATTAGGATTGAATTGCACAGCCAGACAATTTGTACAACAGAATTGGCTCTGATGTCAGCATGCCAACCATACGAGGCCTGATGTAAGTGAGAAATCATATTAGAATTGGAAGGAAAATATATTTTAGAGTTGGAAGTTGGTTGTCAGGTTTTGTACAATGTATCCCATATTTTGAATAGAGAGATGGATTGGTATTTATCACAGTAGCTGTTGATTTATGAAATTTTGTATGACAATTTTTATTATGTTCTATTTATTTAAAACCATGTGCAATAATATAATTATAAACAATAAAAATTAATATAGCAACCAAGAGCAGTTAACATTTTCTAAGCAGCATGTACACTTAAAATTGATTAAAATTCATGAGAACATTAAAATATTCTTGCCTGGTAGAGAAAAAACAATAAACTCACTTATTGTCCCACCTCACTATAGTCTCACAGAGTGATGAAAAGATAGGAGGAGTCAAAATATTTACATTCAAACTCTGAGTTACTCTTTGAGATTGCAGGATTCCTAAATATTTTTACTTATATTATTCACTTTTTGGTAAGGCAAAAATCAATTTACTTTACTTTACAATATACTGCTTTTTAACAATAAGTCATTTTAGAGTTGTTTATTGCTGCTATCAGCAGATGGTGACAAAGGATACTAGTCCTCATGTCTTTCTGTATCATTGACTCTTAGATCTGGAACTGGTCTGTAAAGATCTGTATGAAAACCTTTCTTCAACCCTCCAGTTGGAATCAGCTGTCCTCCCTGACCATTAGATGTTCTTGGTACTCTTCTTACATGCAGTTAATTAGAAACATCTGCTTGCAGGCAATAGCCTTAGACATCTCTTTTTGATACTAACAAGGCTTTTTGCACTAGCTAATCTTGTTATTACTATCATCATCATAATCATCATCAGCAGCAGCAATGAGAAGCAGCAAGGCCAAGCAAATCATTACAGTCTACATCATCACTATTTCTGCCCTCTCCAGACATGGGGATGGTGGTACTGCTTGCCTTTGCTTGGAAGAGTACCCATCTACCCAGAAGGAAAGATAAACTAATTTGATTGAAAACATTCTAGGTGCAGAAGACTAGGGTCAGAGGCATCTCTGGGGTATGAGTCAAAACTACAAGATGATAGGTATGATGTTACTATCAGTGCTCCACCCCCTTTTTATATGTGGATAGGGCTTCTGTTACAACATGGGTGTCAAACTCACAGCATCACGTTGCTGTCATTTGATGTTTCATGACATTTTCCCCATTTGCAGAGCTGGTGTGGGCGTGGCTTGCACATATGGCCCGTGGGCCACCAGTTTGACACCCCTGAGTTACAACACCGCATCTGCTATTTTGCAGATTGTGACATCCCCATGGTCACCCATGGCTAGAGATTCATTATCTTGCCCTTGGGTCTGCTCAAGTGGAACTTGCAGTATATGATTGAACCATAGTCATATAAAGAATAACTCTGAGATGTCAAATAATTCATCAGCTTGAAATATGACTTAGTCCTTAGATGAAAGATGGATCTTGAAAACTATCATCTTCTCTCTTTAATAGTCTTTAAGATGGGGACAAAAGGAACTGGTAGAACCATGCTAAGAGTTGTGGAGACAGGTCCTGCATGTACCCTCATTTCTTCACATTATAGCTGCTGTACATATTGCTATATGCTTGTTGACACTCCAATTCAGCTTTTATGATGATAATCTACCATTCAAAAAGCAAAACTTGGCAGGTGTACCATATTTTCTAAATTGTATTTGCATTAGAATGACATGTTACACGCTGGGATTGGCATGTCTCCTTTCTTACACTTAGAATGGTTTATTATAGAACGGAATGATGGAAATGTGTTTGCAGATTTTGCTTTATTGTTCTGGCAGAGCTCTCTTTGCTCCCCAGGGTTTGAAGCTTCTTTCTCTGTGGGGCGCCTGCCTTAACCAAGCTGCTTTAAGTTCATACAGGTTATTGGACTGTTCAAAAACCAAAATATTGCAAGTGAATAAATTAGAGTTGGTTGAAATACTTTTTTTGCTGAAGCAACATGACAAAGTAAAAATAAAAGTATACATTGGGGAACAAAGCTCAGTTTTCCTGATGACATATTAATTTCTTTCCTGTTGAGTAAAACAGACGTTACAAAATATTTTATAATTCAGTGAGATATATGCAAGTGTACCAATATTTGAACAGTCAAAATGTCCAGAGATTTAAACCAGTCTTGAACTTAAGCAATGGCCTAGTCAACAAAGATGACTGGGCATTGCATGTAGACAAATATCTGAATTTACAGGTAACAAATGGAGCCCTTGCCCTCCCTGTGAACCCTGCAAGAAAAACAAAACAAAAACAAAAAACCCTTAACAGCTCTCTCCTCTATCTTCAATTTAGAAATACATTTGCTTTTTCCAAAAAATAATGAACAATATTCTAGAGGTAGGTTTTTTTGGCTGTTGTTAAAAAGCTGATTTAAGGTCAGTTATTTAATAAATTCTAAATGAGCAATAAGTTAATGTACAATATTTGTACATTCACTTTGAAAAAATCTTTTTATAATTTCCCAAATACTTAAAAGCATCAAACAATTAAGGTTATTGAATAAAAAGTTACAGTGAATGGCTCTAAAAGGATATTTTGAGACAATGAGAAATGGACTTTGGGATGCATTTTTACTATTTATTTATTTATTTTCAAAAATTTATATGTCGCCCTTCTCCCAAAGGACTCGGGGCGGCTCACAAAAATATAAAAAATATAACAACAAGAAGATACAATAAAAACAGTAGATAAATATAAATAATAGACAGTTAAAAACAATTAAGAAGGTCAGCTCAGCCAGTTTGGTAAAACAGCCATGTCTTCAGGTCGTAGCGGAAGGAGCAAAGGTCAGAGGCAGTCTGGAGCTCAGCGGGCAACTCGTTTCAGAGTGTCGGTGTGCCCACAGAGAATACCCTCCCCCTGGGTGCCACCAGTCAACATTGTCTGGCTGACGGCACCCTGAGGAGGCCAACTCTGTGAGAGCGCCCTGGATGATGGGAGGATGCCATTGGCAGGAGGTGGTCCTGCAAGTATCCCGGGCCTAAGCCATGAAGGGCTTTAAAGATAAGCATCAGCCCCTTGAAGTGCACCCAGAGGGCCACTGGAAGCCAGTGCAGCTCGTGCAGGAGACATGTAACACGGGAATAACCGGGAACTCCCATAACAACCCACGCGGCCACATTCTGGACCAGCTGGAGCCTCCGGATGCACTTCAAGGGCATCCCCATGTAGAGAGCATTGCAGTAATCCAACCGGGAGGTGACGAGAGCGTGGGTGACTGTGCATAGGGCATCCCAGTCTAGGAAAGGGCACAACTGGTGCACCAGGCGTACCTGCGGAAAGGCCCCCTGGTCATATTCTTCTAACAACAGCTGTGAATCCAGGAGGACACCCAGGTTGTGGGCCCTTTCAGAGGGAGCAAGAACCTCCCCCCCATTGAAAGCGATGGGATATCTAGAACGCAGGGTGCTGATATCCACAGCCACTCAGTCTTAGAAGGGTTGAGCCTGAGCCTGTTCCTACCCATCCAGGCCCACACCGCCTCCAGGCACCGGGACATCATGAAAAGGGCATACCTGGGCTGGTCTGGGGTGGAGATGTAAAGCTGGGTATCATCAGCGTACTGATGATACCTCACCCCAAAACCACGGATGATCTCACCCAGTGGCTTCATATAGATGTTAAAGAGCAGGGGGGAGAAAACCGACCCCTGGGGCACCCCACATGTGAGGTGCCTCGGGGAGGATCTCTGTTCCCTCACCCAGACAAACTGCAAGCGGCCCGAGAGGTAGGAGGAAAACCACTGTAAAACAGTGCCTCCTACCCCCAACCCCCCGAGTCGCTGCAGTGGGATACCATGGTCAATGGTATCAAAAGCCGCTGAGAGGTCAAGTAGGACCAGGATAGAGGAACAACCTCCATCTCGGGCTCACCAGAGATCATTTACCAGGGTGACCAATGCTGTTTCTGTGCTATAACCGCTCCTGAAACCTGATTGGTACGTCCAGGTAGTCCATTTCCTCTAGGAATTGTGGGAGCTGCTGTGCCACCACGGACTCGAGAACCTTCGCTTTAAAGAGAAGGTTGGAGACTGGACGATAGTTGTTAAGGGAGTCCGGATCCAGGGTAGACTTCTTGAGGAGGGGTCGAACCACCTCTTTAAGTGTGGTGGGGAAGACCCCTTCCCTCAAAGAAGCATTGACAACCACCTGGATCCAGTCTCCGGTCACCTCCCTGGCTGCAGAAATGGGCCAGGAGGGACATGGGTCCAATAAACATGTGGAGGCACCCAGCCTACCCACAATCCTGTCCACATCATCCACCGAAACAGGCTCAAACTCAACCCAGATGTTACCCTCAAGATCGGTCCTTGTCTCCTCGGCAGACTCTGCCTAGTCAGTCCAACCCAGTCCGAATCTGAGCGATTTTATCTTGCAGAAACTGTACAAAGTCCTCAGCTCTGCCCTCAGAGTATAATTTAAATGCCATCTGATTTGTAAACAGCTGTGTAAATAATGACTAAGAGTATTCTAAATTTTTATTCTTCATGAAGACTGGTGGTTTTCTTTCTTTTCTTCTTTTTTTTTTTGTTCTTAGAGATGATAGTGTCATCAATGAATCCCTGTATTTGGTCTCACATGAATATGAATTACTTGAAAATTTGTGGTTGTGGTAATATGGGATTTTTAATCTATGCTGTTTCTGTGCAAATATCATAATGCTGCAGGGATCAAAATCACAGATTTGTCCCAAGTGTTCACAAAGGGCATGAGAAAAAGGAAAGAAATAAAACGATAGCAATGAGAAACATTTTACTTCCTGAGCCTTCTTAGTAGCTGCATGGAAGAGAAGTTGCTACATTAACCCAAATGGTTGCAAAATTAACAAATCCCAGCAAGCAACCCATTATAAGCCTTACCTTTTGCTCTGAACATCTTGATCTTGTGTCACGTTGCAATGGCTCCAAAGAAAAGAGGCCATATTAAAATGTCATAATGATGACAAAATGATGGCAATTCAAGCCTGTGCAGACCATGTGACAATGATGGCAAAACAGACTCAATGCAAAACTATCAGAGCACATTATCATGTCAAGAGAATGGGACCTATTAGGCCTTTTCTTATTTCATGAGTAGCAATATTAATAGCTGCTTGGGCAAAACAACAATGTATCAAAACAACAATAAAATAATGCCTGTAAGTAGTAAATTATCATCAATCTGAGAACATGTTTTCTTTAAGAAGACATTTGATAGGGTGTGAATTTATCCTAAGCACTCTGCACATACTATATACTGTATGTTTATAATGATAGATCTCTTTGTCATATGGCAGGGCTCAAATCTTCAGTGACCTATCTATATTACCACCCTCCTGCCTGAGAGTCAAGTAGCCTACTCAGTATTTCTCTGCAGCATTTAGTGGGTTAAAAGTGCAAGTCTGGATGACAAAGAACTAATGGAAGAGATGCACCTCAAACTCAGAAGTGAGAATGACAAGACTTTGTCCTTTTACCATTTGCTGATTATTCTAGAAGCACAGTTTATACTCTTCGGGAAAGAGGAAACAGAATTGCCTCTAGCAGATATACCAAAGAGATGGGCTTTGACCCCAGATTTAAATTCCCTTGTCTTTTCCTGCTATACCTTGCACATGCAGATATCAGAGATTGTAGGCCTGCCTTTAATCCAACCTATTCAGGTAGAATCCTAGGTAATCACAATGGAGGAATTTGTCCACAGCTTCACCCATATCCAAAGGCAGCCAGAAATTGGAACCATTTTTTCTTGATTACAAAAAAAAATACGAAGAGGTCCTTGGAAATATTCTTAAAACAGAGCATTCTATGCATTCTCTATGCAGATTGGATAAGGCATTGAGACTAACTAATACAGAACCATGCAGTGCTGCTAATAGGACAGGCTTCTTGAGTAAAAGCCAAGGGCCCCACTAAATAAAACAAATAGGTTTTAAAAATAAAATGTCTTTGGTTATTCCTGTCTGGCCTGAAGGAGGTTGATTGGAAATTAGAAATCAAATGTAAATAAATGCTTTTCAGAGGGCGGAAGAAGAAGCCGAGTCAGATCTGGCTCTGCACAGTCACCATGTGCTCCTTCAGTCGGCTGGTGCCCCCATGTAGCTCCTTTGGAAAATTAATTGCCCATCCTGCTTTAGAATAACGGACAATGCAAAATATAAGTAAAGATTTATTGATAGTGTGCTTGCAATTCATAAAGGCTCCTATTTCTCCTCAGGGAAGCTACTCATATTCATTGCATCTGACATTCGGATTCTCATGGAAATTATAACAAGGACAATCCAATCAATATCTCATAGAATAGAAAGGATATAACAGAATGTTAGAACATCTAGTTTGTATAGTGGAGAGTCTTAGGTTCAATTCCAAGAATCATCAAGTAGATCTGAGCAAGAAACTGTTTTGAAACCAAGAGAAGCTCTGTCAGTCAATATAGACAGGGGCGGGCAAACATTTGAAGGCATTCTGCTTTCTGCAGGTGAATCTAGGACTATTTAAAAAGTGATTGGCTCCAAGCCTGAAAAGTGGATGCAGTTGGAGTAAAAAGTAGAAGTCATCTAGGCAAAAATAAACATTCCTTAAAAAAGGGAAGGGAAGGGCAATAGGGAGAGGAGAGGAAAGGAGAGGAACCCCCATGTTGATAGTGGGAAAGCATTATAGCAATAGCAATATCACTTAGACTTCATAGTCTAAGTAGACTTCATACCGCTTCATAGTGCTTTACAGCCCTCTCTAAGCGGTTTACAGAATCAGCATATTGCCCCCAACAATCTGGGTCC
>JANHFM010006394.1:49946-60499 GCA_032468115.1 Grayia smithii
TCAAGAATCATAAGGTACAACACTTAATGATAGTTATAGGGAACAAATAAGCAATCAAATCATATTAGGAAACAGTCTGTATAAATCTTAAGGATACCAGCAACAAGGTTACAGTCATACAGTCATAAGTGGGAGGAGATGAGTGATAGGAACAATGAGAAGATTAATAGTGATGAAGACTTGGTAAGTAGTTTGACAGTGTTGAGGGAATTATTTGTTTAGCAAACTGATGGCTTTTGGGAAAAAAATGTTCTTGTGTCTAGTTGTCTTGGTGTGCAGTGCTCTATAATGTCATTTTGAGGGTAGGAGTTGAAACAGTTTATGTCCAGGGTGCGAGGGGTCTGTAAATATTATTCTTTTCTTTATGTAACAATAGGATTTGAAAATAAAGTACACTCATTAAAGTTCTCTTTTCTACACAGGGACTGAAGACTGGATATATAGCACTTTCTTCTACAATTCTTCCTCATAATAAAAATATAAGGTAGGTAACCTGCAGAATGTCCATAAATAAGAATGGACTTCAGCCTGAACCTCTGTGGTCCTGATAGGTTTACCTGCTATGCAATATTATTCTCTCCCTCAGGTCAATGAAAGCTCACTGCAACAACTGCAGATTTAAACCCCAAACTGTGATATCTCCTTTAAAAAAGTAAATGCCCCCCTGAGTTGAACTCATCTTCTAATGATTACAAGGGCACTTTATTACCAACATACAGAGGTGATTTCCCACTGTGTTGGTTTTCAACTTCTCACATTTGTGGGAAACAACAGAGGCTTTATTTTCTTCCGAATAACTCTATCCTAGGAACTTTGGCCAGCCAATGTTGACTACCTATTAATTTATATTTTTACTGAAGAAAAGAAGGTGAGACAGATCTAGGATTTTCTGCTGGGATCAGTTGGCCTTCAGAGTATTTAACTTGACTTGTAAGCAGGAGATATTTGCTGTCCCACCTCAGGCACCAAAATGTTTTGTATCAGCCATGCTTCTATTTTGACTAAAACAATCTTATCTGAAATCAAAAGTGCCACATTTTCTTTATTATACACATCACCCATCTTGATGAAGAAAAATAAACCGATGTTTGCTAAGTTGCAGCCTAATTTAGATTTTTGTCAAACTGCTTTTATCAGATCTTTATCGCCTGAGTTCCCCCAGTTACTGCATGTAATGGAAATGTTGTGGGCTTTGTCTTTGCAATATCTGCTCTAAACTTCAATAAAAATGTTTATGCTGCATTTGCTGTTATGGCAACTGCAGTCAAGTCTTAAAACTGACACTATGGAAATAATGGGCCCTTATGTGGTAGGGTTGCTATGGAAACACTTTTTCTAAAAGTAACCTGTGTAGGACAGCCAGTCCATAATGTCACACGTTCCTTTGGGAAGTGCCCATAGTATGGCTTAATCTAATGAATAAATATGAACTGGAAGTGAATACAACCTCTAAAAATCCACAGGCTCTTTCGGAAACATTACCAGTGATTGTGGTGATCAAGCAACAAGCTAACCATCTCAGTAGACAGAAAATGATCATGTCAAGTGACATGCAATGAGAATAGTAGGTTAAGAAAGATGGTGAAACCAATCATCTACTGAATATGCCATTTTAGGGAGTCAGGATGGAGAGGGAAGAGATTTTAGCTGGCTAGCAAAACTGATCTAAAGTCTCGTTCTATAATATATTCAATATTAAATTACCTAAAAGGCCTTCAGACTGATTGAATATGTCTGGAGCAGCTGGACATGGCACATATTTCAAAGCTAAACTCATGGATGGAGATAAACTAAAGAGCAGGGGTAACATTGGCACCTGACATTTTTGCATAGCTGTTACTGTCACGTGTTTGACAAGGCCAGCCTACCACAGCCATAAAAAAATTCATCCTACATCAGAACAAGGATTTGCCCAGCTCATCATTGTGTTAAAATGTATAGCAATAGCAGTAGCACTCAGACTTATATATTGCTTCACAGTGCTTTACAGCCCATTTTAAGCAATTTTACAGAGTCAGCATATTGCCCCCAACAACCTGGGTCCTCATTTTACTGACCTCAGAAGGATGGAAGGCTTGAGCCGAACTGCTCAAGAGAATCGAACTGCTGAACTGCTAACAGTCAGCAAAAGTAGCCTGCAGTACTGTGTTCTAACAACTGCGCCACCACAGCTCAGTGTATATTTAGAAAGTTCACAAACATGGCCAAGATAGCAAGATTTATCTTCCATTGATGTTCCCTGGTAGATACAGGTAGTCATCAACATACAACCATAATGGAGCTTGTTCATTATGGTCATGTGTTGTGATGGTCATAAAATGGGTCACTCACTTGACCGACCCAATTTTATGACTTTTTTTACTGCAAATCTGTGTTTGTTACATGAACAATATTGTTGTTAAGTGAACCAATGTTTTGCTATGAACATGGTTTTGCCAAAATCTGAAAGTAAAATGCCATTTTTCAGCAAAACCGTAGTAAAACATAGTCATGTGAACACGGAACACTGCAATAGGTTGCTATTTGCAGCCATATTGCTGAATGCCCAAAGATCACAGAAGATGGCCCAACTGTAGGAACTTTGTATCCAGCTCATGACCCCTTTTTTGGGCAGTTGTAACTAACTGGTCATAAGTCAAGGACTACCTGTATGTTATGGTGTGGTGTCTGCAAGATCTGAAGTATTAGCAGTCAACAAGTATGGCTATCAGATCTGGACTGTAAAAATGTAGATTGCATCAGAATAGAGACAGGTCTGTCTCTTTGCTGCCATCTAGTTTAGATTTTGCATGTTTAGTAATCCTATTACAAGAAATGAGCTTTTTCAACTTTCTGAATTTCTGTAAAATTATTTAAAATTATACAAACTGATGAGCAGAAGAGCCAATCAGAGTGATGGGGGAACCTGGTAATTAGCCTCAATACCAAGTTTAATATGTAGGTGCTTGCTTTATTTTATTTCATACACAAAAGTAAATCTCAGGTGTTTTTTGCTGTAATTTATACTATTTTTATTATGGCCAGGGACTCAAAAGCTAGAAGTTGCCTGGACACTGTTGATTTCTATGCAGGCTCGGCTATTACTTATGATGCATTTTTCAAAAGTTGTTTTCCTTTATGGACTTAAATCTCTCTTTATTTAATTTCAGTGGAAGATCATAAATTCTAATTATGATAGAATTCCTATGACCCAGGTCTATTTACATTTTGATTTCCCACAACCTCCTGAAACGATATATAGCCACTGGCATCATAAGCGCCTACAATGGAGGATACATCTATTGTAGGCTGGCAAAAGTGGCAACTGTTTGGCATATTCTTTCTTGTAATCCAGGCAAGACTCATCATGGATTGCTTTGACCCGGAGCTGATGCTGAAAAGAAGAACTTACCATCTCTTTTCCCATTAGGATTTGCACCCACAAGACAAAGCCTTACCTGCTCAGTGTGGAACATCTTGTTTAGCACCATTTCTTAAAAAGCCCTACTGGACATCTATCTGCACTAAAACAAATTATGGAATACAAACTTCTGAAAGCTCTAGCAACTGAATGCCTTTTCTTGTATTGTGCTTCATGATTTCAGACCTGCTTAATTACTTAATGCCCATAGTCCTAGACTTAGCTATAACACTGCCTCAGTAGTTGCATCCAGGCGACAGAAAGTTCTTGTATATCATCCATTTGAATATGTCATGAGATTATATATAAAGTCACTGACCAAAGGGTTTTACGCTGCAGACCACCGGTGTACTTTGATAGGATTATACATGGCATGTTGTGATCACATTGGAATAATTTTGGCATCAGTGGTGGGATAAACAAACAGGAATTCAAAAATACCTCTTATCATGCATCATCAAGGTAATGCACCTAGGTATATCAGGTATACCAGTCCATTAAGTGTATATTATAATTCACAATAATCAGAGATACATATACTCCAAAACAATAATTATGTGGGCTGTAAAAGTCAATGGGGCAGATGTAGTGTGGATATTAAATCAAATTATGGCAAACACTCCACGTGTGTAGACATGTTGGCAAATAGTGCTGAAAAAAATGTAGCTTGTCCAATTTCAAACAATAATTCCCCTTTTAAGAACAAATTACTCTAGTTTTACACAAACCTCAATAACTTTCAGTTCATTTGGCTACAGTTAAAATGCTAGTCATCTATAAAGCCATAATACATTTGAGATCAGGATGTTTTGAAGGGTTCTTTTCTCCTCTTGAACCTGTCCAGACAGCTGGAGGCGGTGAGTCACATTTTCTTCCTAGATGACTGTGAACCTCCCTCCTAGCTGACCACTTTCTTTATAATATTTAGGCAATGATGAACACTTCTGCATGCCACTTGCCACAAATAAATTTGTCCTCATCCATCTGCTGGTTATATTTTTACTGCTTTATTTTATTATATTGTTTTATAAATGATTTATATGTACATTGTCAACTCAGAAAACGTGACTGGTTGGCATGCAAAAGAACTCTCTGTGTTTATAATGTTTTAATTACAATGGATGATCTGTGTTACGAATGCAGTGAATTTTGTAATTCCACCCCTCCCTCATGTGTCATCAGATGCCTTACAAGTTGATCAAACCACACTTTACCCTTATAGCTGAAGTAGTATATTATGACTAGAGGTAATCCCCCAAATCAGAAAATTACAGTGTCAAGTCTTAAGGTTTTGTTTTGTTCTTAGAGGTGGTCTTGACCATGAAGGCAGAATAAGAGTGACTCAGGAATTCAAACACAGAGAGACCAATGAAGTGGAAATAGGTAATTGTCACTTCTCTTAAGGAGAAAATAGATGTCACTCAGTAACTGATATCTGATATAGATGATGAACTTTTAAAAATAACAAAACCAGATCAAACCAATTTAAAACAAAATGAGTGTCAAAAGCAATGAATTTCTCATAATCTTATGAGTTGAAGCCATATGATTAAACATGTTGTATTTAGCCCTATAAGTCAATGCATTATAGTCAACTGAATTCAAATTCTACTTTTTGTTGTTGTTGTGTGATTTCTAAGTACAGTACACAGTCTATTGAATCATGGTAACCAGCTGTGATGACTAGTGTTTGGTCCTGTGATGTTAAGAGGACTGCTGATCAACAATTAGATGACAATGCTTTAAAAACTTCAGAATTTTTCTTGTATGGGTGCAAGATTATTTCCAGTTACATTATACACTTCTTTAATTTTACAATATCTTTAACTGTTGTCATGGTGCTGAAAGATCAAATCTCAAACAGCAACATTTCCCATTCACATCTTCTTTTTACTTAAAATAAACCAAGCTTTAAAAAGAGCAAGCTGATAATTAGCAAACCCTACCGATCTTAGTTTAAAATAATTCTCAAGCAGCACTGATGACTATTTAAAAGATACCTTAAAGAAATATTGTGGAAATTTTTGTGGAATTTTTTCATTATGGGTTTTTCTCTAGCATGATCTGCCAAAATGTCTTCTGTCACTGCATTCTTTGCATAATAAAGCATCCTTAGCCTTTTATTTTGTATTGCTTTCAATTGTACTTTTTCAGTTTGCTGAAATGATAGTAATTACTTCTCTTCTTTCTAAGCTGGACTTAAACCTATTCCTTGCAAAAAAATAATGCAAGAGAAAGGCTTGGATTGCATTTTTACATTTAAGAAGTTCTGAATATATACATCTGTTTTTAGTTTGACAGATTTTATATTTTAAAAAATGGAGGACCTGTATATGCTTTTCCTTCTCAAGCATAGTTTGTGAGTGTTCTTAGCAAAACCTACTATTCAATTGGTATGTTATAGGCTTTAAAATGATGTATTAAAATTGTAACAGGTCATTTTTTTCCCTTTCTCTCAATTCCTTTGTTCCTACTGGATATTAATACTCTTGCCTGATGAATGGTTTGCTGTAAGGTTGTAAGGTTGACAAAGTCTGTCAACCTTAACTATTTTAATAAAATGTAAAATGTATTGCCTTAAAATAGATTTTGTACTCTCCCCCCCCCCCCCTTATTTCTGACTGATTTTATTTCTTATGCAAGAATTCTCTTCTATTGGTATTCAAGAATTGAATCTCGTGTTTGAAAAGATGTTATTGTGGCACTCAATTTTCATAATAGCTATAATTCCATCTCTATTTCTATATACAGTATCTATCCAGATGCTCTCCAGATGCCTTTCGGTATGCCCTGTTGGCATAATATTCATGATCAATTACCATAAATTAGTTAACTTTTGTAATGGTAAAATTGGGAAAGCCACCTTGTTTTTCCCCTAAGAATTCTATTACTGCTGATCTTCAGTTGGCTTGAAAGTTCAAGAGGAAGAGAAATCTTTAGCAATAGTCACTTACAGCTTAATACTGCTAATTGGGAATAAAGAAAAAGTACAAATAACATCAACAGAATTAAAAATGGGTTCTCTCTTAAAATTGCTAATTGTTTAAGTAAATTAATTGTAGAGCAGGAACTACTTAACAGGCACAAAATCTTCAGCAGACCATACTGAACATTCTAAAATTTACTACAGTTTGGTAAGAACTTTATACAGTTTGGTAAGAACTGATAGAAAAAGAAAAAGAAGTCTTAACTTGTATGGCTGTGAAAGTTGGACCATAAGAAAGGCTGAGTGCCAAAGAATTGAGCCCTTTGAACTATGGTGCTGGAGAAGACTCTTGCGAGTCCCTTAGAATGCAAGGCAAACAAACCAGTCAGTCCTAGAGGAAATCAACCCTGACTGCTCTTTAGAAGGCCAGATCATGAAGATGAAACTCAAATACTTTGGCCACCTAATGAGAAGGAAGGACTCACTGGAGAAGAGCCTAATCCTGGGAAAAATTGAGGGCAAAAGAAGAAGAGGACGACAGAGAACGCGGTGACTGGATGGAGTCACTGAAGCAGTAGGTGTGAGCTTAAATGGACTCCAGAGGATGGTAGAGGATAGGAAGACCTGGAGGAACGTTGTCCATGGGGTTGGGATGGGTCTGACACAACTTTGGTTGTGACTAACAAAAACAAAATGTATGAATCTAGGTTGCTAGAAATAGATCCAAAAGTAAAAAATCCATTGGTTGTGGGTAATTACAAATTATTCTGAAGTGAAAGGCAGTAATACAATAACCAGAAATGAATTTTGGGGAAAACTGTGCAGAAGTCATACTTAAAATAATCGAGAAGAAGAAAAAATGTTAAGAAGTGTGTATGAATGGGAAAAAGTAGTACAAGTACAGGGAAGAAAAAGATCAAACCATATATAAATGATTATTGTTCAATGAATGTCTAATTAAATGGTTAATTTGTTTCAAATATATAGTTTAAGACTATTTAAAAGTACCACTAGCAAAAGAATGAATATCTCTCTGAAACCATAATTGGTTTGATTCTTAAGGATGCAAGGATGCAGGATATAAGGATCCTAAAAGTTCTGATTGTAGACTGGATTACTCTTTTTGGCAGGAGGAAAATGTGTAACAGAAAAAAATGAAAGTAGGGTGAAAGTAGAATGCCTTTAGGAAGAGAGGCCATTAATTTATAGGAATGAATCTTAAATGTATTTGAAGAAAGATTAATCTCCCATTATGAACAGTGGATTTAAGGAAAGAGGATGTGGAAGTTGCTTGGAATAGAATAAGGATTATGTCACAGAAATGTAGAATTATGCTAATGAGAATTATGAACTTGTGAGAGTGATGAAGTGAAAGAATAACAACAGCAATAGCACTTAGATTTATATACCACTTCATAGTGCTTTACAGACTTCTCTTAGTGGTTTACAATGTCAGCATATTGCCTCCAACAATCTGGGTCCTCATTTTACCAACCTTGTAAGGATGGAACACTGAGTCAACCTTGAGCTGGTAAGGATCGAACTCCTGACTGAGGGCAGAATTAGCCAACAATACTGCATTCTAACCATTGTGCCATCACGGCTCCTAGGAGTTGTGAATTAGGAAAAATGTAGCAATCATAAAAGAATGATTGCTGCAAAAATGAAAAAAAACAACAACCCTATTCTATAATTTGTATAGAAAGAGAAAGATATATCAGTGTTAATGCTATCTTAGGATCCTACAAGCGGTAGTATTAAAATGATAAAGGGTACAGTAGAAGTGCAGCCAAGATTTTAAAAATTGTAAGACCGCATCTGGTAAGAAATGTTACAGTAGGGATGCTATTGCATATGCTGTGACTTTCTTAACATGGGCTGGCAAGCTGCATCTGTTCCTGATAACTAGAAGAATGCTATTGTTACCCTAGGCGAATGGTTAAGGATGATTGGGAATACAATTGGCAGAGTTCTGATCAACATGGAAAAAGAGGTGACAGAAAACAAAATTGCAAATGTGTGAGCTGTATTTTTGCTCTTCACAGGTCACTGAGAAATTTATGAATATGAGGAAGTTTACTGTATTGCTTGAATAAAGTAAGCATGTAAGAAAGGCACGCATTTTTGAAGCCCCCTTTTCTTTTCTTTTCTTTTTTTCTGTGTTCCGATTTGAATTAGTTATTTTCACTACCTTTGTCCTTTTTTTATGCTATTTGCCTGTTTTAAAGGTTGGTGGTTTTTTTTAATGTTTTGCAAATTGATGAGAGCCAGGCAGCAGATAGATTAAATAAACGCATAAATATGGTTGAATTATAGGATGTCTTGATAGGGAACTGAAAGCTGGTTACTGAATGTGTTATAAGTATTGTATGTTGATGTTAGAACATGTAGGAGAATAAAAGGAATACTTAGTGATGAGTAGCTGAAGAGGAAGTGACAAAGATGTCTATTTGTTTAATGGGCTTATGGATAATATTCATAAGTTTTTGCTGTTGACACACACGTAAGACTCAGATTGTAAGAGCACATATATATGCTCTTTTATGAGTATGAGATGGGACAATACCGAAGATGCTATGAATCATTGAAACCACTGGAAAACACTTGATGCCCAAGTGTTTTGCACAGAAGAGGAGGAGGAGGAGGAGGAGGAGGAGGAGGAGGAGGAGGAGGAGGAGGAGGAGGAGGAGGAGGAGGAGATCCATTTTCCAGTTTTGATTTGTAGTTAGTTCCTATGAAACATCATTATAATACATTTTTTTTGTACAGCTGCCTTTGAAAAGGATTCAGAAACTTCAGCTAGTGCAGAATCCATAGCCAGAGTTATCTGCCTTTCAAAACAAGCTGACCACATTTCTTTGCACACTGAAACATGGACAGGTTCCTTAAAGTAACTTGCACATTCGGGTACATGTGAACTTAAAAGATCTAGAAAAATATGTAAGAAAGATTGACTGCCATGGCTCTATTATTGTACCATATTAGCATAGAAGGAAGCCTAGCCACTGAAATTACATCATCCTGTTTATATGTATCTTTTATATTACAGCATCATCAGTCTGTCGAGGCATTAACATATTGAATCATTGGAGGGATGATTAGCAGCTGTGAAGATATGCTAGCTTAAATGATTGTTGAAGTAATCTTGTTGTAATGTTCCTAGTTTGATGGCTTGAATTAATATATTACAGGGGAAATATACTACTGATTACATGGCAGTGTAATATATCATTATGTGGATGTCACTATAACAATGCAAAGGTGTAATTTAGAAGCACATAAGGAGAATCGATGGCATGGCTGTTTTTCAAAGAGCCACAAGCAATTATTTTCTCTATATTGCATTTAAAAGATGCAATACATACTGTATTGGGGTGGGTGGGAGAACAACATCATAACTAGCATCTCCGTAACTAGAGGATCACAACCTAACATTACTTACTTATTTATGCATTTATAAGGCCAACTGATTTTGCAATGACACTGGACAGTATATAGTAAAGCAGTTATTCAGTAAAGGATGTTTGCTTGTTTGTTTAATTAAAATACTAAAGAAAAGCAACAGACAAAAAACAACCAGATTCACAGGATGTGTCACCTACTCAATTCCAACTTTAAGGCTTGGAAATCCAGTCAGGTTTTCATAGGACTTTGACGCAGGACAATGTGGACCAGAGGTAAAATCTACTTACCTTCCCTACCGGTTCGGAAGTGCACGTATGCGTGCGCGCATGACATGCATGCTTGGATCCTGTGCATGTGTCAAACCCTTCTACGCATATGTGGTTGACCAGGCGAGGGGGCGGAGCCTTGTGCTGCCATCATTACTGGTTCTCTGAACCACCTGCTGCCATTGCTACCAGTTTGGCTGAACTGGGCCGAACCGGTAGCATTTCACCCCTGATGTGGACCCTGCTGTATCCTAGGAACGATGCTGTTTTAGACGGCAGGTGTTATAACATAAAAGGTTCACTTACCAACCCCCCTCAGAATACACTGCTTGATGAATGGGATCTGATACATGGTAACTGCCTGATTTAACAGACTGAGTGGAAGCCGTAAAAGACACACATTCCTTTAGATAGGCAGGTTCTTTGCTATTATAGATAATAACTAACAGTGGTGAGATTCAGCCAGTTCTGTCTGGTTTGGGCGAACCAATAGCACCAACTGCAGTAACCCTTGCCCTCCCTGCCTGGATGTAATGCCATCCTATTTAGCCACGTT
>JANHFM010006394.1:62435-78389 GCA_032468115.1 Grayia smithii
AAATACCACCTCTGGCTGGCCCCAGAGTGGGGAGGGAATGGAGATTTTGCAATATCCTTCCCCCAGGAGTGGGGAAGGAATGGGGATTTTACAGTATTCTTTCCCTGGAGTGGGGTGGGAATGGAGATTTTGCCGTATCCTTCCCCTGCCATGCCCACCAAGCCACGCCCACAGAACCGGTAGTAAAAGAATTTAGATTTCATCACTGGTCCAACTGAGTGCTGGGTGCAGGTTGGAAGCAAAAGGGAAGGGAGATATTTACCTTAAAATCATAGAATCTCTTCATAGAATCATAGGGACCTTGGAGGTCTTCTACTCCAACCCTCTGCCCAGGGGAGGAGTCCTATACCATTCTATATCAATCTTTTCTTGACAACCTCCAGTGATGGAGCACCAACAACTTCAGAAGGCAAGCTGTCCCATTGATTAATTTTTCTGACTGTCAGGAAATTTCTCCTTACATCTAGGCTGGATCTCTCTTTAATGATCTTTCACTAATTGCTTCTTATCCTGCCCTCAGGTCTTTGCAGTATAGATGTGCAGAGAAGAGCAACCAGGATGATGAGGGGACTGGAGGCTAAAACATAATAAGGAACAGTTGCAGGACCTGGGCATGGGCATGGCTAGTCTAGTGAAGAGAAGGACCAGAGGAGACATGAGAGCAGTCTTCCAATATGTGAGGGGCTGCCACAGAGAGGCGGGGGTCAAACTATTTTCCAAAGCACCTGAAGGCCAGACAAGGAAGAATGGATGGAAACTGACCAAGGAGAGATTCAACCTAGAAATAAGGAAGAACTTTCTGACAGTGAGAACAGTCAACCGGTGGAACAGAAGTTGCCTTCAGAAGTTGTGGGAGCTTCATCACTTGAGACTGTGAAGAAGAGATTGGACTTTTATTTGGCAGAAACGGTGTAGGGTCTCCTGCTTGAGCGGGGTAAGCAGGGGGGTTGGATTAGATGACCTATAAGGTCCCTTCCAACTCTGCTAACCTGTTAACTCTGTTGACTGTACAGTTACAACAGCACTAAAAAAGTGAATTGTGATCATTTTTCACACGATCCATGCAACTTTCTCATGGTCACATGATCAAATTCAGACGGCCATGTCCCAGGGTCATGTGATCACCTTTTGCAACCTTCTGACCAGCAAAATCAAAGGGGGAAGCCAGATTCTCTGAACAACCGTGTTACTAATTTAACAACTGCAAGCATTCCCTTAACAACTGTGGAAAGAAAAGTCAAAAATTTCCATTGCTAGGTGAGGCAGTTGTTAAGGGTGCTTTGCCCCATTTTACGCCTTTTCTTCCCACAGTTGTTAAGTGAATCCCTGCAGTCGATAAGAGAGTAACCCGGTTGTCAAGTGGATCTGGCTTCCTCATTGACTTTGCTCGTCAGAGGTGATCACATGACCTTAGAACATAACAACGGTCATAAATATGAATCAATTACCAAGTATCATGTGACTATAGTGATGGTGCAATGGTCATTAAGTGTGAAAAATGGTCATAAGTCCCTTTTTTCAGTGCCATTGTAGCTTTGAACAGTCACTAAATGAACTGTTCTTAAGTCAAGAACTACCTGTAAAGACAGGTAAACTTCGACTTAGGACCATTCATTCAGAACAGTGTGCCCTGCCCTTATGACCATGGCAGCTACTGCAGTACAAGAGACCTCTGCTGAATGGGCCTACCAATGCACAGACTTTCCCTTTGTGCCACCATTCCTGGAAAGCATCACCCTGTCCCACTACTCCTAGAAGGCTTGGGCCTCCTCCCCAATCCGAGCAGGTCCACGATGCAGGTCCATTCACCTTCCCTTTCTGTACAGTTGCTGACAAGCAAACCAGGGGTGAAATCCAGCAGGTTCTGACAAGTTCTGGAAAACCAGTAGCGGAAATTTTGAGTAGTTTGGAGAACCGGCAAATATGACCTCTAGTTGGCCCCAGAGTGGGGTGGAAATGGAGATTTTGCAATATCCTTCTCCCAGGAGTGGGAAGGGAATGGGGATTTTGCAGTATCCTTCCCCTGCCACGCCCACCAAGCCACACCACGCCCACCAAGCCATGACCACAGAACCGGTAGTAAAAAAAATTGAATTTCACCACTGAAGCAAACCCAGCCAATGTGAGGCACAATTATTGTAGAAAGCTAGTCAATGTGATATTTCCAAAGATAGAACGAGCCTCGGAACATTGTGGAGGCCAGTGTTCATCTTGAGAGGTTTCCAAGGCTCTTTCTAGCCTTCAGAAACATCATGAGGGCTGGTACTTGTCTCACTTGTTCTAGACATGCCTGATTAGGCGGCTCAGTAGCTAAGACACTGAGTTTGTCAATCAGAAAGGTCGGCAATTCGGCAGTTCGAATCCCTAGTAAATGTCTCCTGCGTGAACAGGGGGTTGGACTAGATGACCTCCAAGATCCCTTCCAATTCTGTTACTGTTACTGAATCTGAGACGAAGATATCATACAAAATATCATACAGATCAAATGGAAAGTTTAAAAAATTAGTCAATATAAACCTTTGAAAGAACTGCAGTGTGCTCGCCACCACATGAAATAAAAACGGTCTTCTTATGCTCCAATGCCTTCACATTTGCAGGAATGTATCTATCTGAAAGGTAAAAAGGAAAATTAAATATAACCAGTTCCAGACACTGACAATGTTTTTTTTTTTAAAAAGGTGAAATAAAAATCTGTAATTGCATTTCACACGTTCAATAACAGATGGTTAACAGAGTGATTTGAAGATTAGTGTAATGTTTGGGCTAACCTGTTGACTTTTAAAAAAACATATATATTCTATGATCCTGATGTTGGGCCGATTTGATTATCAGATAAGAGATCCCCTTACTTGGAATATTTGTTTATTTAATTTAGTATTTTTGTTAAATCGGGGTGGGAAAGCTTATTGTCAGCTTAGGAAGCCATATTAGGAGGCTTCCACACTGCCACCTTCTCCGCTGTGGGAAAGTAGGAGGGGGGATTTGGTAGAGAGGGTTATTAGACATAATAGCATTCCTCCCAACAGTCAAGGTTGGGCCGATCCTGCATCTGGAGAAGGAGTGGTATCGAGATGGCATAGATGGTGATTGGAGCATGTGATCGACTGAGGAGGGAGGAGATGGTTTTGGGGATTTTGATATCCTGAGGGAAAACCCGGAACTCTCAGATTCGGGTTTTCCCAGATGTGCCAGTTTACTTGTGCGAATAAATGAAAACTTTTAGAGATGGTTGCTTCAGAGTTTTCCTTCGGCGAAGGGTTTTCTGGAACGCTGACATTTATAACCGTTACGTAAAGGGGGGGAAAGAATTTATCATTTTTTTCTTTTTTTTTCTCAGCATCCAGTCAGGGTGGATTCTATGTTTATATTTAACGTTAAATTGATTTAAGATTTGGGTCATTTTTTCCTCTTTTTTGTACACATCCTTTTGTTTTTTGTTGTTAGTGTTGGATGTATATGTCTTTCTGTTTTTCTATTTTGTATGTGCATATATATACACACACACACACACACACACACACGGTGAAATAAAATAATTTGACAGAGTTGGAAATTTTTTTGCCTACAAAATTGGATTCTTTGTCAACTACTGTGCTGCCTTTCTCTATTTAGGAACATATAGGTAGTCCTCAACTTACAGTTACAATAGTGACCCCAAAATTCATTGTTAAGCAGTATGGACATTAAGTGAAACCTCACGGAACTGCATCTGATTTTGCAACTATTTTTCCCATTTTTGTTAAGCAAATTACCATGGTCATTAACTGGGACATTACATAAATGCGACTTGCAATTTTCCTTGCTGGCTTCACCACTGAATTTGCTTATTGGAAGTTGGCTGGACGGGTTGCAAATGGCAATCACATAACCACAGGAATCATTTTAATTGCACAATGGTTGAGAAGTGTCCAAATCACAATCATATAACTATGGGAACACTATGGCAACCATGTGAAGGCCAGTAGTGATTATTTTTTAGTGCCACTGTAACTTCATTAAATGAATAGTCATTAAGCAAGGACTACCTGTAAGTTTTATTTGAAAACCAAATCAGAGTTTTCCAGATGTGTTTATCTAAATTACCCTCAGGACCATCTTCTCCTAGAACAGGGATGTCAAATTGGCGGCCTGTGGGTGGATGAGTCACATGCAAGCCACTCCCACTCCAGCTCTGCGAAGGGAAAAACGTTGTCAAATGTCACATGACAGCAACATGATGCCGCGAGTTTGACACCCATGTCCTAGAAGATGCATGGTCCTTGGTGCTCTCTGATGAGCTTGGTTGTTTTCTTGCAGATGTTGCATTACCAAACTAGGTAACATCATCAGTGCACTAATGATATTACCTAGTTTGGTAATGCAATGTGTTGAATCCTAAGCCTGACCCTTGCCTCATACCGTAGTTGTGCGCCTAATGAAGGGCGTGGTTTTATTTGGGCGGAGAGTTCCGGGGTTATTATCAGTAATCAACCTGAGGAACGGCTTGTATAAATAGCCGCCCTCAGCATTGTAGGTTGTTCGCATGCTGTTGCCTATTGAAGTTAATAAACTCTACTTGATTCAACGACTGACTCCGTGTCTTTAGCTGGATATTTAACAGTATCTATCAGCACAAAGCTTTCCAGAGCCATTGCAAACAATACTGTGGATAATTACCACGGAGAGTTGTAAAAAGAATGGTTTTTGTTTTTCAGCCTTAAACTTCCATGTCAATAACAGCAGCAGTACAGAGATAGAAAATAAGATCCCAAGTGATCCTTTTTTCTATTCTGTACCATGCAAATTGGTGGATGGGGGTGAGACATCCAATACTTGTTGTTGTTAGTTGCTAAGTTATGTCCGACCCATCATGACCCCATGGACAACGTTCCTCCAGGCCCTCCTGTCCTCCACCATCCTCTGGAGTCCATTTAAGCTCACACCTACTGCTTCAGTGACTCCATCCAGACACCTTATTCTCTGTTGTCCCTTTCTTCTTTTGCCCTCAATCTTTCCCAGCATTAGGTTTTTCTCCAGTGAGTCCTTCCTTCTCATTAGGTAGCCAAAATATTTGAGTTTCATCTTCAGGATCTTTCAGGATCTCAGGATGCTTTCTAAAGAGCAGCCAGGGTTGATCTCCTCTAGGACTGACTGGTTTGGTTGCCTTGCAGTCCAAGGGACTCCCAGGAGTCTTCTCCAGCACCATAGTTCAAAGGGCTCACTTCTTTGGTGTTCAGCCTTTCAATACGGTCATCCAATACTTACAAGGTATAAAATGATTCCAAAATGGAATCCATTTTGACAAGTGTTTTGATAAACTGTAATCTCTCTTTGCAGATACCTTCTACAAATATGGAAGGTTAACACAATCATATGGCTGTATTGCTACCTAATTATCAAGAATTTATTTTCTTCCTAGCATTTTCCTACAAGTGCAGGGTCTGGTTTTCCCTCCGGATCAACTGATGTTGTGGGCAGAGAGAGAATGACTGGCTCGAAGTCACCTACCTGGCTTTCATGTGTAAAATGGAACTAGAACGTACAATCTCCTGGTTTCTAGCTTGGAGAAACCTGGTGCCCTAACCCAGTAGATTGGTTCCGTTTATCTTTGGTATTGATTTGGAACTGTGAGTGCGCACTCATACACGATGCTTCTGCACATGTGTAGAAACTTCTGCGCATGTGCATGATGATGTCTGGGTGGGTGGGCAGAGCCTACCACCACTATCACTACTGGTTCACCCAAATTGTGAACTGTCAAAAACCCACCACTGCCCTAACCACAAGGAATATTTTAGCATATTTTAAATTTCTGTTTATATTTCTGTTGGTCAAAGAGAGTCCAATCAGTTCCTGTATTTTGCATACAGTTAACCAAACCATTGCATACCAATTGTGAACTTTATAATATTATAATATTTTGGGGGAAAGCTATGGGAAAATAATTCTTTTCAACTCCCAGATATTCATACCCTATTGCATTATTTGTCTCTCTGCTAAGTACAATTTGATTAATTCCTGAGAACACTTTATCACATTAGCAGAAAATAAAGTGACACAATATGTAAAACGCATGCTGAATATGAATACACAACACCAGGCTTATTTCTGGTTCTTCTACCCAAGGATTTCTAGCTGATTGTCAAACTTTCTATTTTTGAGCTTCTTAAATAAGTGCTGCAGAAATTAAATAGATTTACAGCAGTAAAACCTGATAGATTTATACCACTACGTATAAAATGAACTAGCTAAAAAAAATCAATCAAATCTTTAGTAATACATTAGAGACCTTCTTATACTCAAAAATTTGAACAAGATGAGTAGAATGATAAATCTTAGCCGTTAATTACCCTAGACTCAACTTCGTAATGTTGTTAAACCTTTGATACCTAGTGAAGTGACAAACCTGTTTCTGAATGTAATATGTCAGATCCATTGAGAACATACATGGCTGAATAAATTCAAATATTAATTTCTGAGTGCAAAAAAAATCCCCTCCTAAAAAAAGAAAAGGAAGCCCCCACCCCCACCCCCCAATTTCAGCCTTCCAGGCGTGTTTCCTCACCCACAGACCCTTTCCTATCAAGAGGGCTTGGGATCAATAGGCTGCTGGCTGATTGGCACATCCTTCCATTCTATTTATTGTCACTAAGTTGACAATGATGAAAGAACAACAAAAATAGGCAATTCAGTTAAAAGGGCTAGGGAGGAAGGGGTAAGGTTACTTTACTAACAAAAACAGTAGCTAATAACAAACAAAAGGCAAAACTATTCAACTGAAGACTTGTGGCTCAGTCTTCTCTAAAAGGGAGATATGTGTTCCACCAGGAAATAACGAGCAGCAAAATTAAGGGGGTGGAATAAAGCTTGAGGTTGATTCAAGCATGATCCATGTCTACTGAATTTGAGCAAGTTCAGCTCTCTAAGGCAGATGAATTGCATGCCTGAGGTACTGAAGGAACTTGCAGACATTTCAAATCAACTTTTATCTTTGGAAAATTCTCAAGGGTCAGTGAAATCGCTTTTTTTAAAAAAAGGATCAAGGGAACTACAGACCAAACTGACAACAGAACCTGGAACAAAATTGCCTGCTACAACGTCTTACCTGTCAACGTCTTGTTCAGTTTCAACCTCAATAATACATGGGCAAACAATCAATACAAAGTCAAGGTAAACTGCTCCAAACTCGATTGCAGAAAATACGACTTCAGCAAGAGAGTGGTCAACTCCTGGAATGCTCTACCCAACTCCGTTGTTACATCCTCAAACCCTCATAGCTTCAACTTTAAACTGTCTACTGTGGACCTCACCCTATTCCTAAGAGGTCCATAAAGGGGGTGAGCATAAGCGCACCAATGTGCCTACCATCCCTGTCCTACTGTCCCCATTTATTTGTATCCATTACCTTCATTCATGTCCATGTTCATATTTATACTGCTATCTGGTACATGTTTGACAAACCAATAAATAAATAAATAAATAAATAAATAAATAACCAAACAAACAAACAAACAAACACATCACACAGAAATTTGCAAGTACCTTGAAAACAATGCAGTATTTACCAGAATAAAGGTTGCTTTCTCCCTCTGTAAGAGGTTTGAAACTGATTGTGCCATGCCTTGTGAAGCTAAATTTCACATCATCACATGCTATAGAACTGGATGTTATTATGGTAAGGGTTTGCAGTGTTCCTCATTTCAGCCCTGAGGATGTGCATGAGGAGCAAATAATATGCCACTGAATATTAGCATCTGGTAGCAAAATCAAGAGAGAAGTTTCATATTAATGTCTTGCAGAGGGCTTCTGGGTCACCATAAGGATTTCATGGGGGCTTCAGTATAGGTGACAATACCTGATGAACTTAATTTGATCACAAAAGCCTAAGTAGGTTTGGACATGGTTAATACTTGAATGGGAGATTACCAGAAACAGAAATCCCAGAACTAAGTTGACTGCAATTGAAAACCATTTATTAGAAACTGAGCTTGACCTGCTTTCCAGTGATCTGGTATTACAAAGTTCTCCTTTATAATATATTTAAGGATAATTGCAGGACCTGGGGATGTGGCTTAACCTCCATTTTTATCTCCACAATTCTGTGAGATACCCTGCCGGGGAGACAGTGACTAGCCATTGTCATTCAGTGAGTTTCCATAGCTGAAGGTAGTCTTGAACCTATATTTTTCCAGTTCTAGTCCAACACTGTGTAAATTCTCAAAAATGATATTCACTTTGAATCAGAAAAAGAATGAAAACTAATCAATGAAAGTTTATTTTATAGTTGCATCACAGAGAACTTGAGGGAAAGGTTTTTTAAAAAACTCATTTTAAAAACTCATTGATTTCCTAGTCTGGTTTAATCAGATTTAGACAATGCTCCTGCAGAAGTATTGGGTGCAGTTTCTATCATTCTCTCATCACTACCAGACATATTTGCTAAGGCTAGTGTGACAATATCCTTATGTTGCCCATCCCTTGTCTTCTAATCAAAAGCTCAGGTTGATACCCCTTTCACTTCAGTGCCCAGAGAAAACACCTCAGACTGCATATTCCTAGAGCCATTCCTATATATTGGACTGGATTTCCTGCAATGATCCTGAAAGAAAATATCCTTGCAATTTTCATGTGTTTCTGTCAAGGCATCAGAATCTTACACTGGAATTTGTAAAAGCTTCCAACGCATAAAATGAATTCACAATGGCAAGTTCTAAATATCCTTCCCAGTTGATGGCTGAAGAGAATAGAAGAGCAGGGCAAAATATAAGCTGCTTTTTACTGGACACCAGATTATATACCTGAGGGTTCAACAATTTTTTTTCAATGAAATATGTAGGTCATAAAAGACTGCCATTATGTTGACTTTCCATGATAAAGTTATTACGCTTCAATAAAATTTCTGAAAGCTCCAAAAATTACCAACGTTCAGATTGTAAATATGTTAAAAATTGCATTTTCTTTTTATGGAAAACAACAAATACAAGCCCAAATCTTTCCATTTAACATTCTGGCTTCTTGTGGATAGCTGGCAGCAATGCTCAAAGAAGTCATTTCAAAAATACAATTAAGTTCTTCACACCACTTTGAAGTCTTTATCAAACAATATAAGAAAAGGACAATTGTGCCAAATCCCCTAATAGTTTCTCTACCACTGTCTTTTTTAAAAAATAAGGTCTTCCATCACACCTTATATTTCCTGCTCTTTTGGAGCCAACTCAACCCAGGGGATGAGATTCTCTTCTGTTTTTCTTCAGGTCCTGGAAGGAGATTTTATTTTTATTTTTTTTAAAAGTCACTCTAACAGGAAATAGGCCTAATTCAACGGGCATGCCTGCAGAAAACAGTAAGCATATAATTTAAATAATGGTCAGGACTGTTTTATAATGTGAATAGAATAGTGACATTAAAACTAAAAGTTCATGTCTCCAGAAAATTCGCTAGGAACATTGGCCTTAACACAAAAGCTCAACTCTACTTCCTCCTATACTGTTGTCATTTATTAGACCTAAGATGATTAGGTTGTTGTTCTTTTTAGCCTTGTTACTTATTTTTACAAATCAGTGTTTTATCTTGATAGTCAGACAAAGACAAACAACAAAGCTAGTGATTCTGTAATGAAAGGGAAAAAAGAAGGGATACCAATCTTTCTGGATGCAGCCAACTGTTTTTCAGAGAATGGAAGGAGGGGAGATATGAGTACACTTTCCTGCAATATATAAACTTATTTCTTCTGGAATAAGCCCTCCAACTTGAAAATAATTTTGCAGGTTAAAAATTGAGAACTGGAGCTCCTGAATAAAATAATAAAATAAAATAAAAGCAGGAGACAAATGATAAAAGGTTGAATGTAGCATAAGTAAGTTTCTTGTTGTAATCATAGGTTCTAAGAAAAGGAAACAACAATAACTTGAAAGATACATGGAGACACAAATAAGCAAAAGATCAGGTTTAAGCATCATACTTAAGATTTTTTAATCATGGCCAATTGAGTAAGTTGCATACAGTAATCACTTTTTAAATATACAAATCTATACAGATAATCCTCCACTTATAATAGTTCATTTAGTGATCGTTCAAAGTTATAGCAGCATTGAAAAAAGTGACTTATGATATCTTTTCACAATTATGACCTTTGCAGCATCCCCATCATCATGTGATCAAAACTCAAATGCTTGGCAATTGGTTCATATTTATGACCGTTGCTATGTCTCAGGATCATGTGATCACCTTTTGTGACCTTCTGACAAGCAAAGTCAATAGGGAAACCAGATTCACTTAACAACCAGGTTACTAACTTATTAACTGTAGTGATTCGCTTAACAACTGAGACTATAAAATAGGGGCAACACTCACTTAATAAATGTCTCAACAACATAATTTTTGGACTCAGTTGTGGTCATAAGTCACATAATGGTTTAGTGCAGAGTAAGTGGGGAAGTAAAGATAACTAATGAACTGATAAATATTTTGAGTACTCAGTGTAACACAGTTCTATTCAGTGTTAATGTTTGTAAATAAACACAATTATTTAAAATATCATGGTCCCATACATCTTTTCTTCAGAAGAAAGTAAAATCGAATTAGTACCTCCTGGAACTTCTTACTACAGACAGAAATGCACATAACACTATTTTAAAGACTTATTCCATATTTATCTCTTTTTAGTGAAGGAGAAATTGGAATATATCTATCTTTTTGGAATTTTGATTAGAATTTGGGGGTCTGGAAAAAATCTTAATGAAAAACTTCTTTCCTAACCACTAACCACTAAAAGGTGGTTGATAAAGAAAATGATATTTTGAGTGTATTCCAATTAAGCTATTTTGTGATTGCACAGAGAACTTATTACTGCCCAGTGGTAAGGGCAACATTAGTTATCATTGCTCAGTAGTCAGAGCAAAATAGTTTCTTAGTGTTTGGCAGAAGAATAGAATAGAATAGAACAGGGGTGTCAAACTGGTGGCCCACAGGCCAGATGCATCACGTGCAGGGCACACCACCCTAGCTCCGTGAAGGGGGAAAAGTTACAAAAAGTCACGTGACAGCAATGTGACACTGCGAGTTTGACACCTGTGGAATAGAATATTCTTTATTGGCCAAGTGTGATTGGATACATACAAGGAATTTGTCTCCGGTGCATAAGCTCTCAGTATATAGTAGCAATATGTGATAAATCATTATCATAATCATAAAATACAATCATCATAAATCATAAGCTACAAAATCAGTGTTGGTCATAGGATGCTAAATAAGCAAACAACATAAATCATAACAGGATACTAAATAAAGACAATCAACATAAATCATGAGATACAAACATCAAAGTTGTAGTCATAAGAAGCTAAGGAAATAGGTAATAGGAAAGATGAAAAGATGTGAAGGTAATACAGCCCTACTAGGTGGTTTGATGTCCTAAGGCATAGACAGTGCTATGGGAATTAGTTGTTTAGCAGAGTGAGAGCATGCAGTGGGAGGAACTGTCTTTGTGTCTGGTTGTTTCAGCATGCAATGCCCTGTAGCATTGTCTTGAGATAAGTTGAAACAGTTTATGTCCAGGATGTGAGGGATCTGTAGATATTTTCACCATCCTCTTTCTGGCTTGTGCAGTATACAGGTCCTCAATGGAAAGCAGGCTGGTTGCAATTATTTTTATTGCAGTCCTAACTATCTGTTGAAGTCTATGTCTCTCTAGTTTGGTTGCTGTGCCAAATCAGACAGTTATAGTGGCGCAAATGACAGACTCATTTGTACCGCTTATTTCCTATTATGAGGGTAACTGCTTCAGCATCACGAGAGTTAAAAAGTCAGTCAAAATGAAGGTCAGTTATCTCTTATTCAGTTGCCTTGCCGCTCTGCTCACCAAAAGTGTCATAGACTTTATGGCATTATCAGCCTTCTGTTGTTTTTCTATAATAGATTACATCAGCTGAAAAATTGAGAAGTTGTAAAGGCTGCTTTTCTCCCAACTTGCTAATTGGAACTGCAGAATTAAGGAAATTCTCCACATGCAAAGAAAAATTTTGCAGGCTCTCTCTCTCTCTCAAAAAAAAGGGGGGGTCAGAAAAGCAAAGTCATATTGCAAAGGCAAACAGAAAGCGTCTAGTTGCCTTTGCAATAGGCCATAAGAGTTGTGAGGCAGACAAATAACAGGATATGGCAGGTAAAATAAATAGAAAGAGACTAGTCTTAAAGAGTTTCCATGACTCACTGCTGGAGTCACTACAGCAGCACACAATAATGATTCAAAACGATGCAAGGGAAATGGATGGAGAAGAAAGAAAAAAAGGAGGATAAAAGCTTTGGAGAGCTGAGGAGACAGGGAAATGGATGGGGTGGAATGATGTCATGGAGAGATACCTTTCTTGGCTAGACATGTGGAAAATTGAGGCACATGCAGCTTATAGTTCTGTTTATGATCCTCTGCCAGTAAGGACTTGTTTACAGCAGAGAGGGTTAAGAAAAGATGACAGCTGATCCTTAATGTGATGGGTTATATATTTTTTTTTTCAAAGCAAGACTGGATAGGCCTGGCAACACACAGGATTGACAGAAACAGAGTCATAAAAGTATTGTGCTTCAGAGTAATAGGGAAGTAAAAAGGGCAGATTGTTCTCAGTGTAAAGCAACCTGCAAGGGAACAGAGTCTAGGTTTGGAAACAAATTTGGTGAACTGAAGTAGTAAAGGCCATTTTGAACTGCAATCCAAGCCATGGTCTCAGCTGGCTTCTTCTTTCATCTGAGGATCAGAGTACATCTTTCAAAGACAAAAATGAGAAGATATTCCTCATAGCAGCAGAAGCCTACTACCCAAAGTAAAGCTCTTCAAACTTGGCAGCTTTAAGACTTGTGGACTTCAACTCCCGGAATTCTCCAGTCAGCACTGAAGCCCACAAGTCTTAAAGCTGCCAAGTTTGAAAACCTATGACCCAAAGGATAGTAAAATGGGGAAGTTGCCTAACTTTGTTGTTTTTTTATAAAAGGCCACTCCATGCAAACTACTTGACATATGGAAGAAGACTGCAAAGGTTTTCACTTTTCAGATGGCCTCCAGATGGCATCCATTTCCTACTCACTAACCTATCATGAGGGAAGCACAACAGCATCCTGAAATTAATTCCTTTTTAAGAGAGAGAGAGAGAAAAGGCAAGAGAGAGATTGATTTTCATTTGTCCCCAGGAGCCAATGTCAGAGCAATTATTAGTTTCAATACTACATCAGTGCCTGAAGTTAAACTAGCATATACTTTCGATGAAATATGTGTCTCTGTAGCAATGCCAGAATATTTTGCTCAGTAAGGACTTGAGGGGATGAACAGCTGATAAAGATTCCCATAATTTACTGACAGTGATTAAGATAAGCAGTATATCTTTAGAAGCAAGTGTAAAGGATATACATAGGAAGGAAGGAAGAACAGAGTCATCCTTACAGGACTCATAAGTAACATGAGGCAAGCTTTTTTTTCCTCCAGAGTCAAATGAGGTCGAGACCAGAGACTATGTGTGGGGGAATCCTTCCTTTTTAATTTTAGAAACAATGCTGTTCATATGGTTACTGTAGCCAAGAACCATGATTTAAGAAGAGTGCTAATTTTTAAAATGAGAAATTTCAAGTTTCATAGCTTAAAATGTGAGTGTGAGTGAGGGGGCTGATGGCCTTCTAGATCTTAAACTACAACTTCCAGCATCCATACTTACTACCTGAAGCTGTTGAGAATTGTAGTTCAGTAATAGCTGAAAACCATAGGTTATCCATTCAACAGATTTTTCTGTCAGGTAAGGCATTTTCATTAAATAAAATCTTTCTATTAGGCATATAGATTCATACATAAATGCCACATGCAATATTCGTTTCAGCTTTTCTAACAGATTGGTCATCTCTTTCAGAGAAATATCTGTCATTCACTGAAATGTCTATTTTCAATTTGTTCAATGGTTCAAAACATTCATTAAAAAACCCAGATTATTTAATGCATAATTGCAGCTATGTCAGGTATGCTTGCATCCAGTACTGCCTGATGCTGATGAATCTTGTTTCTTAAAAGTTTAGTCTTAAAACAGAATTAAATTAAACTGATTTGACCATATCTCCTAAAAGGTTAAATTCAAAGGATAAATAATTTATAGGGATGTTGCATCCTGTACGTGGTGGTGCTCTATTTATCTAAAACTGTTGGCAGTTACAGTATTGATTTTTTTCAATAGATTATTTTTAGAATACTATAGATTTTCCATATGATAACTTTTATATCCTTTCCTGAGCCAATATTTTAATAAGACATATTTCCACACCAGGGTCAAATAAGAGAGATGCTAAATATGTGCACACAATTACAGTAACCAGTCTTGCTATGTAATAGCAGCCAAAGCAGTTTTGCTGCCAGTGGCAAAAAGTGAAATTTAAACTCAACCTGCCAACAAGAATTACTTTCATATCTGGGAAGCCTCTATCAGGATCACTGGGTGATTTAGTAACCGTCACCCACTCACTTCCCCGAGAGTGACAAGTGTTATCAGCCCAAGGAAGAAGATGAACTGCCATTCATTCAGTTGCAGACTGCTGGGGATTTGAATTCAGAAGTAGCTATTATTGTTTGTGAATATAAGCAAAATATTATTTACTAATTAAGTAGTGGAATGTATCATTGAAAAGAAAAATGCCATTAATATAATTGGATCAGGGGTGAAATCCAAATTTTTTCCCTACCGGTTCTGTGGGTGTGGCTTGGTGGGCTTGGCAAGGGAAGGATATTGCAAAGTCTCCATTTCCACCCCACTCCAGGAGAAGGATATTGCAAAATCTCTATTCCCTCCCCTCCTGGGGGAAGGATATTGCAAAATCTCTCTTCCCATCCCACTCTGGGGCCAGCCAGAGGTGGTATTTACCAGTTCTCCAAACTACTCAAAATTTCCACTACCGGTTCTCTAGAACCTGTTAGAACCTGCTGGATTTCACCCCTGAATTGGATGCAAAGTATAAGCTTAGCTCAATTATCAGTGAATGCTAGCAGACACTGATTGTATTTGGAGTGCTTGAAAAAAATACGAGGATAGGGAAAAAAAACAACTGACTTCTACCTAAAGTCATTTGAAGAGAAGAAATTGTTGGGAAAAAAAATCCTGGTCCAGTTCCAATTCGGGAGAAAGGAACTAGAAATAAGATGGAGGCTGATTGGAAAGAAGAATTTTGTTTATTGATGAGCAGAACCAACCACAGCATGCAGTTCTGGGACAGCTGACAAATTGGTTTGATGAGTACATAGATTTTTACAGGGTTTTGAGATGCTGCAGGGGCTTGTGCAATGTACCACAACCTGGTGTCTTTTGCTATTCTAATGGTGGTGGATTAATCCTATTATGTCCTAAAGGTCATGTCCTATTCTTAGAATTTTGGGGGGGGGTGTAAATTCTTAATCCCATCATCTGGACCCGAAGGTGTTTTGTTTGAGAATAGGTTGGCCTGGATTTCTTAATGGGCACAAAATATCTATCTCTAAAGACTTCAGGCATCTGCTGGAGGCTGTTGGGGCTGCTTTCTGCCTCTTTTAATATTCTCCAAAATTAAAACCTTATGATTCGTGATGAATGTATCTTTTCTTTTATGTACACTGAGGGAGTATGCACCAAGACAAATTCCTTGTGTGTCCAATCACACTTGGCCAATAAAGAATTCTACTCTAAAATAAAAAAGGTGGGTAGGAAATTGAACCCTTGAACAATCGTTTGGGCTGTTGTGTAGCTAAATGCTTACATTGTTAATTTGATCTTCTAAAATGTTTTCTATTGATAAAGTACATTTAAAAACAAACACTGGACATGGTTAGACATCACTGGTTATCAATATTCCATTTGCATCAAACTGTTACATAGTATCTCTCACATTCTATATACATATTTACATTAATATTTATTTATTTATTTATTTATTTATTTATTTATTTATTTATTTATTTATTTATTATATTTATATGCCGCCCAT
>JANHFM010006398.1:32999-43029 GCA_032468115.1 Grayia smithii
AAAGGTTATGAAAATTTGTTAATAATTGAAATTTAATTGTAAAAAATTTATAAAACTTTTTTAATTAAAAAAAAAAAGTACTATCAGTGGAATGCAGCCAACTATGGTCTGTAAATCAAAATTAAAATTTAGCCTAGTATATAAACTCACCTACTGTAGATTCTTCAATAATCAATGGTTATGGATTAATTTATTATGTTAATTCACACTGCTTGCCAGCGTAAAATATGGTATTTCCTGATTTGGTTCTTATATCTTTAGCAATTTCAAAGCTGGTTAACACTCAACAACTGAAGGTTAGGTAGTAGGAGTTTCAGTAGCGGTCTTTTAAATGAAGTTATTATTTTACTAACAACATTTGGTTTCATCTAACAACACCTGTAACTTTTTATTCTCACTTTCATCCTCAAAGTCTATCAGTTAACCCACACATCAATGCACAGGATCCTCAAAGTTACTTGGCAAGTGAACAAATAAAGTGAAGACACTTTCAAGAAAATCTATTTGTTGATACTCATTAATATGTTGGAGGGTTGTATTTCCAGACACATACCAATATAAACTTTGAGTCAGCTACACCCAAGAGAAAGAAATAGAAGCAACTGATATGTTTCTGGCTGACTACCTGATGAAACACACTCAAGATACAGTCCTCAATGGAATTACATCTACATAGAGGGAAGTATACAGTGGAGTACCCCAGGGTTCTTTCTCATGATTTAAATGAACAGATAGAAGGGGAACTCATCAGATTTGCAGATGTCATCAAACTAGGAAGAAAAGACAACACTTTAATTGGTCCTATCCAACAAAATGCAATTCAGTGACAAGAAAAGCAAGAAAAACCAAATGCATAGGTATAGAATAGGTGGTACCTGGCTCAACAGTAGTAACTATGAGAGGGATCTAGGACAATGGTGGGATTCAATTTTTTTTACTACCAGTTCTGTGGCCATGGCTTGGTGGGTGTGTTGTGGTGTGGCTTGGTGGGCGTGGCAGGGAAAGGATACTGTAAAATTCCCACCACACTGCATGGGAAGGATACTGTAAAATCTCCATTCCCTCCCCACTCCAGGGGAAGGTTACTGCAAAATCCCCATTTCCTCCTGATCAGTTGGGATTCGGGAGGCAAAGAATAGATTGGGTGGCGCTAGTCAGAGGTGGTATTTACTGGTTCTCCAAACTACTCAAATTTTCCGCTACCGGTTCTCCAGAACTGGTCAGAACTTGCTGAGTACCACCTCTGATCTAGGAATCATAGTGGACAATCACTTATGTATGAGCCAGCATTATTCGGCAACTTCCAAAAAAGCCAATGCAGTATGAAGATTATAAGTATTAGTACCACTATATACAGCTTTGGTAGGACCACACTTAGAATAGTGCATTAAGTCTGGTAACCATGATACAAAAAAAGATGTTTTAAGAGGAGATTAAACAGTCTGAAATGGTATCAGGCCGTGATGGTGAACCTATGGCACTCATGCCTGAAGTGGCACAGGGAGCCATGTTGCCTGGCACATGTGGCAACATTCATTCCTCTTCTGGGTTTGATCAGCTGGCCTTCGTGAGTGCAGCAGTGCTAGAAACTGGAAGAGCTGGTCTTCCATTTTCCTGCATGATCATGTGCACCAGACAACTGATTGTCGCACATGCATGCACACCAGAAACCTGGAAGACTAGTTGGCCAGCTTGCATGTGCACGCTGGAAACCAGAAGTTGATTTTCAGGTACGTGCATGCGCCCTGGGAAACTCCTCTTCTGGATTGCAACCCAGAGGAGTGCGTGCATGTGCTCCATTTTTGGCACTTGGTGCTGAACAGGTTCGCCATCATTGGTATAAGGTCTCCTGTACGTACAGGTAGTTGGGCTAGAAGACCTCCAAGGCCCCTTCCAACTCTTTATCTTATATTCTGTTTCATTTGCAAGAATAATACTGAACTATTTTTAATCTTTCTGTGCTGGATGAAATCCAGTTTAAGTCCGCCACTTCTGGGCTATAAAAATCAGATGAACTCTAAATGAAGTTTTTTCTGTTTTGCTTTGCTGCCATCTAGAATCTTGTGGATTTTTGTGGTACAGATACTGTAGCCCTAACTAGTTTCTCATGTTTTTAAGTAAAAGGTTTGTTCAGGTTTGTTCTATCATTATAGAAGGCAGAAATGCATACAATACAAGGTATTGAGGGGCTGCTCCCTTGTCTCAGCATGCATCCTCATTCTTCAGCCCCAGATTCAACAAAACTAGACGCTAGTGTAAGGAACTTGGCAATGTAAAACACTATTCCCTAAATCTAAACTAAAAAATATATTTTAAAACTAAGAGAGGACCAACTAGGGCTGAACAGTATTTTTAACTTTGGGAATTGTTCTGCTTAAGTTGAGATTTAAAAAAACCAGTTAAGTAATAAGTTAACCAGTTAAGTAATACTTAACTTAACCAGTTAAGTAATATGTTAGTCCTAACAATTGATGGCATATAATCAATCAATCAATCAATCAATCAATCAACCAAGAATGAACCAGGATTTGTCACTGCCTAGACTACCCAGCAGGGGTGAAATCCAGCAGGTTCTAACAGGTTCTGGAGAACTGATAGCGGAAATTTTGAGTAGTTCGGAGAACCGGCAAATACCACCTCTGGCTGGCTCCAGAATGGGGTGGGAATAGAGATTTTGCAATATCCTTCCCCCAGGAGTGGGATGGGAATGGAGATTTTCCAGTATCCTTTCCCTACCACATACATGAAGCCACGCCCACCAAGCCACGCCCACAGAATCGGTAGTAAAAAAAAAAATGGATTTCACCACTGCTACCCATTTCTTATAAAGTAACTTTCCTTGCTTGCAACTTTCTATGTGAAGCAGATTTTGCCTTGTGGATTTGATCAGTATCTAGTGACCATTCCATGGACTTCATGAATATAGGGCTTTTTGAAATATCTCTGTGTTCTCTATGTACTCTGAATACAATACATTTTTCTGCTGTCTTATGTAAAGAGTTTCTAATTTCAGTAGAATTTCCTCTCAAAACCTTCACAGAAGACACTACTTCCGGGATAAGTAACATACATTACAAAATGAGGATAAGCTGAAACTATGATTTTGTTGAATAACTAATGCCAGAACTGATCAGTTATTACTTTCTTAAAGCACGTTACAGTTACATTAACATCATGACTATAATTTTGCCTGCTCTGAGATAAAATGTCAGGAAACGGTTACAACCTACTTATCAGTAAGTAGATAAGATTTCCTTTACCTACAGCAAGAGTGGGAAAGGTCCAAGGAGTTGGAAGCATATCAGGGAGCCACAAAAATTCATCTGGCAACTTGCTGACACCAATTGGACCAAATGAATCAATTTTTTGGTGTGTTTTTTGATATGAGAAAGTTAAGAGTTGGGAATGAGAACAAATGGTGTTTCAAAGACAAACTGTTCCCATTCCCCCCCACCATTCTTCAAATAAATAATTTTCATAGGACTTTTTAGACATTTTATAGCATTGGCTACCTATGCATGGAATTTAGTACATCTAACAGTAAAATACATAGGAAAGTCTTTTCTTTAGTCCAGTGACTTCCTGGGGAACATTCGTGCAAAAGTGCTCCTTTCCAAATGACTCCTTAGAGACAACCTTTCATTTTGTACTGGAATGAAAAGAATGTTCTAAAGCAGTGGTTCTCAACCTGTGGGTTGGGACCCCTTTGGGGGTCGAATGACCCTTTCACGGGGGTCACCTAAGACCATCGGAAAACACATGTTTCCGATGGTCTTAGGAACCGAGACACCGCTCCTCTATCCATCCCCAGGTGAGTCTAATAGGTCCTATTTCCAAGTAGGCGCCATAGACTCTGATTTTGTTAGATGTGGGCCATTGCGCTTGTGAGAAAGGTCAAGGAAACACCTGCCTTTCAGGTGTTTACATCACGATTCATAATAGTAGCACAATTACAATTATGAAGTAGCAACGAAAATAATTTTATGGTTGGGGGTCACCACAACATGATCTGTATCAAAGGGTCGCGGCATTAGGAAGGTTGAGAACCACTGCCTTAAATGCTGGAATAGTGGTAACCAGGCCCTGAAAATTGACTTACAGAGAGGTATAATTAACTGATTTGTTATTTCCCATCCAGATTTAGTCCTAGAGAACAAAGGGTTCTGCCAAATAAAATAAATGTATTCAGGAAGTCCTTGATGTATGACCACAATTGAGGCCAATATTTCTGTTGCTAAATGAAACTTTAGTTAAGTGATTTAAGTGAAAAAAATCCCAGTCATATGACTGCAGGAGACTGCAAATAGTCGTATAAGTAGACCAGTGGCCAAGTGCCCAAAATGTCATCATGTGACTGCAGTGTATGTCTAGCGATCATAACTTTGATATTAGGTTGTAAGTAACTTTTGGGAGGTCCATTGCAACTTCAAACTGTCACTAAGTGACCAGTTGTAAGTTGAGGACTACCTGTATACATGCCAAACAGATGTATGTTTGTTGACAGGCAGGCAATTACCGTATTTTCCGGAGTATAAGACACACTTCCCCAAAATGGGTGGAAATGTCTGTGCATTCTTATACAGCAAATATTGCGGTGGGGGAGGGGGCTTGGTGCAGTGCCGATCAGCTGTTCTTGGTGGCAGGGATTGCCGCCACCTAATGCTGCCACCCATTCACCGTGATCAGCGGCGATTGGGCCACGGTGGCGAATGGGCCACAGAGGCAGATGCAGGGGTTTTTTTTTCCCTTCTCTAAAGCAAATCTGGGTCTTATAGTCCGAAAAATATGGCATATGTGTGTGTGTGTATACATACATACACATATACTATATATATACATACATACATACATACATACATACATACATACATACATACATATATTGTTGTGGTCCGCGGGTGGCCTGTGGAGCTGGCAGCAGAGTCGAATAGTGAGGAGATTGGGGAGGAACACGGGCCAGTCCTGGAGTCTGGGGAAGTCTCGGACAAGGGCTCTGTGTCAGAGGCAGAGAGGGGGCCAGGGCCATCTGGGAGTTTTGTTCTGCCTCCGGAGCCTCCAGAGTTGGACATCAGGGAGGCAGAGGAACTGGGAGAGCCTGTTCCCAGTGCGTGTATGCGCAGAGCTGCCAGAAAGCAAGAACAGTTAAGACAAAAAGGACGACTCGGGAGTAGGGCTTGGAGCTGATTGCCCCCTCCCATAATACATAAGGGAGGAGCAAAGGCAGGTGAGCCTTTGCAGGAAGCAACTTTGTTTGTTCTGGTCGGTTTAAATCCTGAAGCTTCGTTTTGACTCTGTGCTCCGTGTGGCCTTGCAAAGCTAATTGCCAGTTAGGTCTTTGGCAGCGTGTCAAGGGAGATAAAGGTGGCTGCTTATCAGCCTTATCCCGAAAGACTGTGGCAGACTTTTGTTGGACTCTTTACAAACTATTTGTGACTCATTACAGACTGGGAATGAACAGAATTCACATCCGTTGAAATAAAAAGAGGGTTTTGGGGAGTAATTGTGTGCTTTTTACTGTCTCAGGAAGCCTAGATCAGAATATATATAGCCACAGGAATTTCTAGTTGGACCAATAAAATACTTCTTCTTTAGGTCCCTATCTTTTTATCTAGTATTTCATGGATGTGATGCACTTATTTAGTACTGTTAATATATCCAATGCTAATATTAAGAAATACTTGAGTAGCATGTCAAAAACAGCTTTTGTAGAATGGTGACAGAATAGAAAAGAGATTTTTAATTAGCCTTTTGTTTTTTTGCTGTGATTCATAGCCTTTATTTATGCCATGCCCTTGGTTACTCAACCACAGTCAAGGAGACCAGATCTCTTCAGTGAATAATTTGTTCCTGACTCAACGGAGAAAACTTTTGTTTTAGGAAACATTCTTTTCTTTTTGCTTGTTTTTCAGATTTCATCCATAATTCTTTTGTTGGACATTACTGCTTTTCTTTCTTTCTTTAATTAATATGCTATTAAAGCATGATGATTTTTAAAATTAATATGCTATGTCTTAATGATTGAAGCAGGGAGCGGACTTTAGTCTGTCCGCACTCTGATACAAATAGACCTTGAATTATGATCACAATTGAGCCAAAAATTTATGTTGCTAAACAAAACATTTGTTAAATGAGTTTTGCCGTAGAGTACAGTAGAGTAGAATAGAATAGAATAGAATAGAATAGAATAGAATAGAATAGAATAGAATAGAATTTCTTCAAAGTTCTACTTTATTAGAGATGTCATATTGGCACATCTGGGAAAACCCGAATCTGAAAGCTTCTGGGTTTTCCCCACCCAAAGGAAAGTCAAAGTCCCTTCCCCTGCACCCACATCTCTACCACATGGTCCAATCAATCTACCGTCCCAACTGGAGATGCCTCCCAGTCACATGCTCCAGGTGCAGGCTGAACGTCCTTGACTCCCAGAGAAAAGAATGTTGTTATGGCTAGATAGCTCTACAACTCCATGCCATCCCCCACCTCCTAGTTTCCCACAGCACTAAATGTGGCAGCCCTGAAGATTCAAAGAAAAAGATGGCCTCCAGGGCTGACACCCTTGCTGTGTATTTGGGGTGAAGACTTCAATGTTTTCCCATGTATTTATTTATTTATTGTGATGTGATGTTTAAGGTCTTTAAGTCATCTATGAATGCTCTTCATCATTATTGCAAGGGCATCCTGTTGGTCATTTGGTATCATTATCTCATTGCTGTGTTGGGAATTCGATTATTCTCCATATGGAGTTTATGACCTGCAAGTTGGCATCTTCTGCATGTGAAGAAGTGAAGGAGCACTACTTCGTTAGTAACATGGTCAAAATAGTGAATCTTTAGGATTTGACAATGGCATCTTTGTTGGAAGACGCCAAGTCTCTTGTTAAAATACTTGCTGACACCCTCCAGGTTTCAGTGGCCTAAAAAGCTGAAAATAACTAACTTAAATAACATAACTTTTTAATGTCTTTGAAATGAACAAATGGCTAATTTTAGCATTGTTCTCTTAGAAAAAAATATTTGTTATTTCTCATTGTTATTGTTTTGTCTTCTTGTAAAGTGGAATTAACTAAACATTTTTCTCTTTCAGAACATAGCCAAAATGAAGAAAGCTATGCACAAGTGCTAGATAAATTTGGAAGTAATTTCTTAAGTAGAGATAATCCAGACCTGGGCACTGCTTTTGTAAAATTTTCCACGCTGACTAAGGAATTGTCAACACTGCTTAAAAATTTGGTAAGACACTTCATATCTTTTTGTCCTCTAAAATATTTACAATTATTATTATATAAGGATTGTTATATAAGTTATATAAATGTAGGTTATATTGTTACGTAAGTATTGATTGTTATAAACAACCGAACCGTTTACATTTCTGGAGGGAGCATTATATTTTAAATCCAGTTCAATGCAGCTACGGAAAAAATGTTAGGTTTATTGAGTACTGATGCAATGTTTTTAAGCACTTGGTCTAGCTTTGTGAATGACTGAAGCTATTCAGTCTATGCAGTCATTTGTAATCGCATTCACCCTAAATTTGGGTTTTAAAATTAACTTTATTGTTTAGTTTTTGCACTGGATAATTCTGGAGAAATGGTTGAAATGATTTTAAGTGAATGCATTTTTCTTCTCCTTCAGTCTCCTCCTGTTCAGTACATTTAATAAATCTGTTCAGTATTAAAATAATAAGTTTTCCATTCCTCAGAACAGAAAGCTGTAAAGCTATAAATATTGTATTTATTGTCTAAATATATAGGAGTTATTACTGCAAGGTGCACCATTCAAGTAAGCTTATTTTGAGTGATACAGTAGCACATAGACTTATATACCGCTTCACAGTGCTTTAACAGCCCTCTCTAAGCGGCTTACATAGTTAGCATATGGCACCCAACAATCTGGGTCTTCATTTTACCGACCTCGGAAGGATGGAAAGCTGAGTCAACCTTGAGCCCATCAGGATCGAACTCCTGGCTGTAGGCAGAGTCAGCCTGCAATACTGCATTTTCACCACTGCTCCACCATGACCCACCACAATATACAAACAATAGAATGTATGTGATATCAGATCCAACATGTAATCATAATTTGGACTTAAACCCTCCATCCTTCTCTTTCTCTTCTTTCCTGCTCTATTTTTTAATTCTTTCTTGTAATTCTAGTTTGGAAGGTTAGTATCTTGAATGTGCTGGCAACCTGCACCTGCCATAAACTGAGGAGTAATTAAAAGGTGACTCAGGTTCAATATGAAATCCTGTTCCTGTAAATGGATTGTATTTAATTTGGGGTGTGCCTTCAAGTCATTGTAGACATTGGTGACTTCCTGGACAGGTTTAGGCAATTTTCATAGTAATATTTTTAGGAAGTGGTGTCCTCCTTTCTTTTTCCTAGAGCTAAAAAAGAATAACTGGCCCAAAGTCACCCAGTTGGCTTTGTGTTTAAAGTGGGACTAGAACTTACAGTGTCCTGGGTTCTAGCCTAGTGTCTCTAACCACTACACCAAACTGACTCTTTTTCCTTCTCTATTACTGTGTGAAGCCAATATGTAGTATTTGCTATTTTCTAAATGTTATATTTGAATTTGTTCCATTGGTGTAAAGCAAGAGTCTCCAAAGTTGACAACTTTAAGACTTGTGGACTTCAACTCCCAGAATTTCCCAGCCTGTGTGAGGAATTCTGGGACTTGAAGTCCACAAATTGCCAAGTTCGGACACCCCTGGTGTAAGTAGTTGTTTCTGTGGAGTCCTTGGTGCTCTCTGACCTTGCTGATACTTCATTACTTGTCAAGCTAACATCATCAGTGCTATTGAGTGTGGGGTTTGCTTCCTGTTAATATACAATAGCTTGGTCTACAAGTGTTGATGGGGGTGTGCCTTTTTTTTGTTAGTTGCTTGATTAGGCTATTGTTTTCTCCTTGATTGGTTGTCCGATGTTAATCCCTGCATTTCTAGGTCTCGGTTGCAGGAAAATATGTGTTCTGCTTTTTTTTTTTGTCTTCTTAGCCCCTTAGCCTGTCTATTGCCTCTTTTGAATGCTGTGTAAATGTGGTTTATCTCTATGGGTCTGTAGATGGCTGATTTGTCTGAATGCAAAGCTTCCAGGAATTCTCTAGCATTTTGGGATTTAGCTTAGTCTAGGCTGTCACAGCTTCTTAGTTGAAGCTATGGCTGAGTCTCTCCAAAGTTATTTTTGGAAAGTAACCTCAATTATTATGTCAAATCCATCAGCAACAACTTCCAAAGAGGGTCAGTCTGACAAAAGCAGCATTGCACCACGTAACACAAGCACCACTCATTCTAATGGAATGTGTGGATGACTTTGGGGAACAAGGGGAAGAGATACTGGCTAGGAAACAATCAGATAAGAG
Source organism: Grayia smithii (assembly GCA_032468115.1). Taxonomy (NCBI): domain Eukaryota; kingdom Metazoa; phylum Chordata; class Lepidosauria; order Squamata; family Grayiidae; genus Grayia; species Grayia smithii. The sequence continues at coordinate 42,357 of JANHFM010006398.1, forward strand.
AGACAAGATCCCCCAGTGGCTTAACAGTCAGAGAAAGAAACCAAGGAAAGACCTGTCCTATTGCATCATGCAATTAAAAGGGGCATCAGGAAGTTTGCACCTTCAGAGTTGCAAGATTCTGTTAATGTAGCCTTACGGTAAATTAGAATTAGTTCATTTAGTTGTGCTTCCTGTCTGATTTACCTGGGAGCGATGACATCCATTTTTTTTATGCCTTTTGTTATTTTGAAGAAAGCAGCAGGAGTCTGGGACATTCATGACTATTGAATGAAGAATACCTCCTCCAGGCTCTTTACATCAAGAGGACAGTACCTTGCTTGAACATTAGCTAGTAACTATTGCTATGAGCTACTATCATCTTTAAGAGAAGACTTTTGGAGCCTTCCAAAATTGCTCTTCTGGCTCGCCAAGGGCAAAGGTCTTTTACCCCAATCACCTGGAGGTCTTTTCCTACTCTGAAATTTAGGTTTTCCATCATAAACTCCCGAAGGCATTGAAGTGTTGAACGTCAATACCCAGCAGCTTTGAGTTCATGGAATATGAATATATAAACCTTCAACTTCCATATTTAATATCAAAGTTTCTACATCTTCTTGGGCCTCGGTGGCGCATCTAATTAATGCTCTGGCTAAGTGCTTCAGCTTAGTTCCAGATGCCAGCAATTAGTGTTGGT
>JANHFM010006403.1:14010-24041 GCA_032468115.1 Grayia smithii
ACTTTGTAAAAATGCCGCTTTGGCGGGCAAAAGCCCTAATAAGCAGGCATATACAAAGAATGAAGGGATTTGCTAAGGCCATTGGCTTGTGCTTAATTGTAAGCCGCCCTGAGTCTCCAGAGAAGGGCGGGATATAAATTGGATTTTTAAAAAAAAATTGCTAAAAGGCAAGGAGCTTTCAAAATGGTCATTGATAATGTATCCTATTATATTTTTTTGAATCAAAGAAAATTTGGAAGGAATTGCATTTGATCCATATTAACAATAACCATTTTGATATGTGCATAGATTTATAAGGAAATGGGAAATAGTGGACTTTGGTGTAAGAATTGCTCTTCTGGATCAAATCAAGAATCCACCTATGTCCGGGATGTCAAACTGGGAAGCCCATGGGCCAGATGCAACTTGCATAAGCCATGCCCATCCCAGCTCCACAAAACGGGAAACGTCACAATATGTCACATGATGGCAGTGTGACGCTGTGAGTTTGACACCCATGACCTATGTCTATCTTGAAGTATCCATCCACCCTATCAACTTAAATGAATGCTATAGATAATGTCTCTTTTAGCCTGACTCCAAGTGTTAACATTCATAAAAACTATTTTAAGCATGATAAAAAACATACAGGGTATGATGGACCAAGGCAGCACTGTTAGGAACTCTGAGATTGCAACTTACAAAAAGAAATGTCTTGGATTTCATAAAAGTTTGTTTAAGCTTTGAAGTTCAGATTCCATTCCAAAATCATTTCTTAAAATATAGAAGACTTAAAAGTCAGGACTCATCTTACCTGGTATTCCATTTTTCCACAAAATCCATCCAAGCTTTGACAGACCTATGGAATGTAAATCTCTGATATAGGAGGAAATTGAAGTAAAACAAAGGGAGTTTATCTTAAAATAAAGTGACCTACTCATATTTTCAAATCGAAGATAAAGGCTGCAGTTAGTTTATACAGAAATAATTTACACAAAAATGTGGTTTGACATTCACCCACGTTTCAATGTTCTCACAGTGATTTTATGAATATCAAAGGGTAGTGGAACTGAACTTTCATTCCCAGCAGCTGTTTGCTTTAGCTGATTGACTGCAATTCCTGTGAGTTCTTGTGATCAAGTATAAGGTTATTAGAAACACAGCAGTATCTGTTAGTAGGATTTGTAAATAGCATACTGGTCATCCTTTTCAGAGAAATACCAATATTCACAAGGATCAGGCATCCAACAAAAATTAAAGCTATGTTTGGAAGTCCTTAACTATGATATACACAGATTTCCTTGATCAAAACAATGATAATGATTTGCTCAGGGGTCCACTTTCATAGCCACTTAGGTTTAATGATTTCATTTATTTACTTGATTCTGCCCAGAGTTCATTAATAAATATTTTGATTTTATTAATATTCTATATACTCTTTTAGACTTTGATGCTGAAAATATCTACACAGAAACAATAAGAGTTATCATCTTACAATAACTATGGTTATTAAATTTTATTTTTTAATAATAGCTATTAAATTTTAATTGAAAAAATACAACATATGGCCACTTTTGTTAGCAGATCTTTTCAAGTAATAACATATTGTCAGAACTGACAAAAACATGGTAATATGAACCATTTTTCTTATTGTTTTAGTCACCCTAAACATTTAAAAAAAAATATGTTGCTGCAAGTGTCTCCTGAAGAACTATTGAGCATTATTTGATAAGGCATAAGGGCTTTATCAAGGCTTTATTCAATCAATGAAGTTTTCAGGAATATACCTGTGGGGAAGAAGGGTGGAGTAAAAGAAATCAAGATGGCAGCCTAACCATCCCACCACTTTTTTACATATGTTATAGACATATCACAGAAACAGGTCTGCAGCTGAGATCATAACTTATCTCTTTTTACACACACACACACACACACACATGCATGCGCACACATGCCAATACATAGCTATAAATCCTGCTTTCTACTTCTATTTCATTTTCTGGATTTAGCTTCTATTCCTTTACTGTCTTCTCACTGCTAACAGCTTTCCTTGGAAACTTCTAGAAGCTTGTCTTTAGGAAGAAGGTTGAATTATGCAGAGTAGACACTTACAAGGAATTTACTTTGGGTGCTGCATGTGGCTTCTCATGCAAGAATGAAGAGTTTATGTTTGCCTCAGATTGCCAGCAACTCTGACATATTGCATACAATTTTTCACAGAGCATAATGAGATGTAAAACAAAGTCCTCACTGACAATTGTCAATGGTTCAACTATTCTTAGTGCTACCATAAAGGCCTGATGCCAAGCATCTGCAAACATACAGTTTCAAAAAGAGCAACCGCACACATTTGTGTCATATTATAGAAACCAGTAGCTAACAGCTGCACTCGTTGTCTCCTGTGCTGTAAACCTGTCATCAATATTATATTGTTTGCATATGGCTACATGGCCTTGTAGGTTAGAATCCCTAAGCTGTTCAGCAGCAGCAAATGCTTACATGACAGCTGTGTCAGTTGGAAAGCAGTAGAGTGGGCTTATTTGTTTCCACTGAAGCCTCAATAACTGTTTCCTCCATTCTCTACTCCTGCCCGTCTGAAAGCCACAAATCTGATTCTTTCATTTTTTAATGAGCATGCTGTTAATCATAAATGACCGCACTGCAGATGCTGGAAAGGCAGTCACTGGGATTTCCACTAACAAGACTCATAATTCTAGAAGAAATAATGGATTTCAACTGCATTAGAAAAGCTACAGCAATAATTCACAAGGCTGTGTTCTCCAGGAGGAAATCAAAATTGGAGAGACATGCAAAAAGGTGGCTAATTTTCTACATCAGTGAAATTCATCACATTTGTTGTGATTAAAAGAGGTTTGGTTATTTAATCAGCCAGTGCTTTGTTTTGCCCGTAACACCTTTTGAAAGGCCATTGATTTAAGTATTATTGCAATTTCTGCATTGGAAAAATGCCAGTACTATTGTAAATAACTTCCCTCTGAACTGCAGGTAGCGATTCTTAAACAGACTAAGGTTTTCAGCTCCTGTGGTTCAAAATGTCTATTTATTAAGGTAAAGAACTGCAAATATTCTTGAGATACATATCTCAAAGAATCTGATCTTTATATATTAATTGATTATCCTTTTGACAGCTTAGCTGAATAAATACTTATCCTTTAACACTAATCCAATGTTAAAGTGATTCAGAGATTCATGTTTGCTATATTAACAATAAACATATTGCTGGCATTTTCTCTTAAAATGCTTAAAATTGTGAACATAAAATGGGGAAACAATGATGTATGGGGTTGGGGTTTGTTTTTGTTTTCAAAAAGAAAATGTAGTAGTTTTCTTCAAAGCTATTAAGTATGATGAACATAGCAGTGAAAGCACAATGTAGTACACCTATACCTTTAGTTTTCATGTATGTATCTCAGTCAGATCATTTCTCATAAATACCCCAACAAAGGTAAATAAAAATCCATGTACAACATATTTTGTGGTTCTTATGTTGGAGAATGTCTAAGATTCAAATGGGTTAAGTATTTGAGGGAGAAGAATCTTAGTGATGTTTGCTCTGTGTAGATCCCAAAACTATTTTATATAGAATCATCTCAAGCTGTTATAACAATGCAGTGCTCAGAAATTTTGAGAATGGTGAAAGATATATAAAGAATCCTCAAATTCATGATGTTTTCTCAACATTCATGATTTTGTAGAGCCAATGTAAAAAAAACCCATACTTTATTGTTGTTATTCTTTGTTAAGCTCCCATTAACCAAAGAAAGACACTAAATTCTGGAATGAGTCGGGCTGACGGTTCTTCCTATCACTATCTTACCAGTTTAAATCAGATGATACATAGGGAAATATTTGGAAGTGAGGAGACATAGAGAAAGGTTAGAAGGAAAGAGAAAGTGTGTAACATTTTTCTATATTCATAAGTTATTAAAGGTACCTAAATATATTTGATCCCAAGGATCACTGTAAAAATTAGACATTCCAAATATGGTTTCTATGGAAAAAGAAACATTGAGCTAGATGTAAGTTTAAAATAAAAAACATTTCCTTTTGTCTATATCAGTGTCTCATTTCCTTTAGAAAGCGTAATCTAACTGTCCAAGTTTATCCTTTTTCTGTAAGGATATAGAAACCTGACTTGAAATTAACATCCAGTCCAGAGAACTTTTGGAATAGAAATGGTTACCACGTTGACACTTACATACTTGCAAGATCATCTAGCCAGTTCATGTATCTTGAATTTGAATGTTTAAGGTCCTCCATGTGAGATTTGAGGAAGTGAACAGAATTCTTATGTACCGGTAATAGCTTGGTCTTGCAGATCTAGATGGCACCTCCATTTTAGAACAGCAGAAAGGAAATGGAACTTATAATTTTAATGTTTGTGGAATACAGTATAGACACCAAGGGAGAGTATATTATTTTGTAATTTTAATTGCTTGTTTTTATGGCTGTTATGAATATTTTAAATATTTTAAATATCCCCAAAGTTTATTAGCAATTAGCAGTTCTAAATTACTTGTCTACAAAGATCATTCCTGTGAAAAGTTTTTCTCTTGGACAACAGCTAGATGAACAAAACCATGAGTTGGTGACTTGAAATGTTGGGGGGGGGGGGGGAACAAGAATATTTTTTGCCTTTGAAGTGCTGGTAGGAAAAAAAGAAAATGGGACAAGAACTTATTGAGCCGTGGTGGCGCAGTGGTTAGAGTGCAGTACTGCAGGCTACTTCTGCTGACTGCTGACTGCCTGCAATTTGGCATTTCAAATCTCACCAGGCTCAAGGTTGATACAGCCTTCCATCCTTCCGAGGTGGGCAAAATGAGGACCCAAATTGTTGGGGGCAATATGCTGACTCTGTAAACTGCTTAGACAGTACTGTAAAGCACTGTGAAGCAGTATATAAGTCTAAGTGCTATTGCTATATTGCTGCAACACATGGTGCTGTTTTGGTAGCAGAGTTGTAAAAGACTTATATAGACCCCCAGAGGACTGGAAAATGAATATAGATACTGAATCTGGAACTCATAGTTAGCAGTATGTTAGCACCAGAATCAGCAGAACCAACAGATGTTTTGGAAGATATCAGTTGAAATTTACTGCTTGAGTTCATTTGTTCAGATGCTTTTGATTCTTCATGACCTGATGGACATCAGTTCACCAAGACTGATTGTCAGTAACTGCTTTCTTGAGTTCCTGTAGCTCATGTTCATGTCATAATGATAATACCTATTATCAAGTTTTTTAGTCTGCCTTTTTATTGTCTTTGATTTTTGCAAGCTTTGAGGTTCTCTCCAGCGACACTTACCTTCATATTATGAATCCAAAACATTTAAATTTTAGTTTCTTTATTAATATTTCCAGTGAGCAGCCTTTGTCTAATATCAACTGGCTTCTTCTTTTTGCAGTTCAAGGCATTTTATACATTTTTTTTCTAGTCCCATTATTCAAAGGCAAACATTTTTCTTTGTTCATTCTTTATGACAGTCCAACTATCACAGCCATGATATTACAACTGGGAAAACAGAATGAATTTTGTTGTTAATATGATGTCTCTGTATTTTAATATTTTGTCTAGATCTGTCATAGTCTTTCTTTCAAGTAGCAATCTCTTTATTTCATAGCTAAAGGCACTATTCCTGTGAACTTTTTGAACCTAGGAGATAAGGTCCTATTAGTAGTTCAATTTCTTCTCTGCCTGTTTGCATTGAGTTGGCAGGCTTTCCCTGTTGACATAATTTTAGTTTTCTTGATGATTGTAGATGCTGTCTGTTCCTTTCACCTTCCAAGTAATTCACCAATCTTTACAGAAAATGAAAGACAAATATTTACTTAAAATATTGCTTTAATATTTATCTAATGAAAACACTGAGTTAAAGATGAATATGATAAATGTATGGAAATAAGGTAAAACAGGAGTGGAACCTATGGTTTAAAAAAGTAATTTGGGTGGATAATTGTAGAATAAAAGAAAAGATATGATATCTATATCTTTTATAATATTTATATTAAGATTTTAAAATGTGTACATCTGCAATCAGTTCTTCCATGTCATAAATGTGTGCATTTGCAGAAATGGCTTAGATATTTTTCACAAATTTGATGTCTTTCAATATTTTGTCTCTTTTTTTAGCTTGCTTGAAGAATCTTGGAATCTTGAAAACTCATACTACCCATGGGTTTGGTAATAATTATATTGTTTTAATATGGGCTTTGTCTAAAATGTCATAGCATAAAGAATATTTATCTTTATTAGGTATTGGATGTACATTTGTGTATATGACAAGAAAAAGTTTCCACTGAGTTTATATTTAAAGATTATAAGTACCTTAGATTTGGAAAACTATTCATGGGGACTCTGGTCTCTTGCATGAGAACTCCAGAATTCCATCAATAGATAAATGGGCCATCAGAAGCCACATCAGTAGAAAATTCAGTCATGTTCAGTTTCAGTTTCAAACAGAATTCAGTTTCAAACAGAAAGGAAGGAAAGGGAAATGAAGGGAAGGGGAAGGAGAAAACACATGTACATACTGGCATAATGCAACATATAACTTTGGAGATACCACTGATGCAGGAATTCCTAGTAATTCAATGATTAATTGATTTGCCTTTCCTGTATTTCAGCATACTAGCTTCTTTTAAAACAAATATCAAAGATTAGTTGATCTGTTTAGATAGTCAGTTCTCATAAATCCCACCACTCAACTTAAAAAACAAAACTTGAATCCATTCATTGTGGTCAGCCAACATAAATGTGTCTCCTAAATGTATATTAATCACTTGATAATGGCAATAACTCATAATCTCATATTACTCAACATTGTTTTAATGATATTGGTTAACATAAACATAATATGAATTTGTGAATTAGGCACAGTAGTTCCCAACTTCTAATTTCATCTCTATGTTAAGTGAAAACAAATGACAATTAGAAGTTTTATTGTCTCCCTATTGTGGCAATCACAAGTAGGTCACAAATTAATCAAGATTTTTCAGGGCTGCCATTCTGTTCGATGTGTGCAATTTGATACTTCTTAATAATGGAAACCATTTTTCTATCAGAGGCATATGATCACCATTTCTACACTCTTAGTGAGTATAGGCTGTTTCGTTATAGTCTAGTATTGCTTGATGGAAACCTTAAAAAAGTAAATGGGTAGCTTCTGCTAACATTTTTTAAATCCCTTTCTTTTTCATGTTTTCTTTGTTTCTTTTGGTGTCTGCTTTCTCTCATAACAAAAAGGCTCCTGGATAATATGCTGGTAGCATTCTTGAAGAGTTATTTCATGCTATTTGTGCACTGTAAAATAAAGCAATCATAATTTTTCAATCTGCCATTAATTCACTTTATTGTGTTTTGTGACCATAAAAAGAATTATAGACTTGGAAAATAAGTTCCCTGGGCTTTCTTCCAATCCATTTTTGGTATTTCAGGGGAAATTGTATCAGTTAAATTGCACTTTCTCCCTATGTTTCTTCTTACTCTTCCACAACATACCAAGCAGAACAGTCAGGAAATCGACTATAGAAATTTTATTTTCTTATTTATAATAATGAAGTAGTAGGTTTGGTAATGTTTCCTTTATTGATTGATTTTTACAACATTTATATCCTTTCCACTTAAAAAAGATTGAGTAGTCTACATAAAATGAAATCTAAAACAAAAAAAGTGAAAGAGTAAAGTCATAAAATTATCTCATAGTTAAAATGTAACTGAAGAATGGAGATTAAAACGCCATTGCATATTGCAATTATTCAAGCACCAAAAGTTTGTTGAGAAATTTTTCTAATGTTTAAACAATAGAAAGGACATTCAGATTTGCAAGAGAAAATTATTCGAGAGGGAGGGAACAAGTTTGTTACTGAAACAGCTTCAGTAAACAGAGCTTGTTCTTCTTACCTAAGCATCCAGGTTAAGGTCCTGCCATGCTCTTTCCATGAGGATCTAGCAGAACAGAAGAGTTTACTGGAAGAAGGTAGTTCCTATGATAAACTTGGAGTTGCTAAGAAATAGTTAACTTGTTGAACATTGTCTTGTAGTTTAGCAATTTGTGACAAAAATACAAAAATCTGCTGGGAGCAAAAGTTTGGCACTCTGTTCCAAAATGGCATTAGAAGAACATATCTGGTAGTATATGAGATTGACCTTGGGAGACAGAGAGAATAGTTGCAGACTAGTCCAGGGGTTTTCAACCTTGGCCACTTTAAGACTTGTGGACTTCAACTCCCAGAATTCCCCATGGAAGTAGAAGCCCACATGTCTTAAAGTGGCCAAGGTTGGAGACAACCTGGACTAGATAATGGTCAGAAAAGCAGCAGTTGACTACACAAAAGGAATATATGGAGCAGGGGTGGGTTCTACTTACCTTTACTACCGGTTCTGATGATGCACGTGCTTTGTGTGTGATTGGCGCGTGCATGCGAGCAACGTGTGCACGCCGAGCATGTGCAAAGCGCGTGCATCATCAGAACCGGTAGTAAAGGTAAGTAGAACCTACCCCTGGTATGGAGCCATGGTAAACATCTCAGAAGGGACCTTCCATAATTTCTTGGGCTATAAAGACAACATGAGAGAAATGTACTTTAGACTTGCAAGGTTCTATTAATGTAACTTACATCAAAGCTAGAGCTACTACTTTTGGCATGCTTCTCTGGACAATATTGCAAGGCTGACACATTATCATCAGAAGATATCTACAAATAATCTTCGCTGCCCAATACAAAATAATCTATCAAAAAGATATAGGGGAAAAATAACTTCTGAATGTTTCTATAATTAGAATTAATTTGCAACAGCTTCTCCAAACCAGACATCTAGAAAATGTATGTTAAAGAAGCTGTTATCGAGAGAAATTATTTAAAAAAAAAAACATTTCGGGCAACTTATATTTAAAAAGCAAAAAAGAAACATTATAACAGAGCTCTGCAAATCTTCAGAGCGAATCTTTGACAAAAGTTTGACTGAACTGCCCTTTGATGTTTCTCCATGAAACACGTAAATGACATACTCCTGACTGGCAGATAGCTAAAAAGCTGTACTTTGCTCAGCAAAATTGGATTTTGTGTGTATATGTATGTATAGAAGCTTCTGACAATGCTACCACAGTTCTCACAAGCCTATTCAATATATTGAAAAGATCTGTGTGTGTGTGTGCGTGTGTGTGTGTGCGTGTGTTTGTGTGCGTGTGTTTGTGTGCGTGTGTTTGTGTGCGTGTGTTTGTGTGTGTGTGTGTTTATGTGTGTGTGTGTGTGTTTGTGTGTGTGTGTGTGTGTGTGATAGATCTCTGTTCATCTCTCTTTCTCTCTCTTTCTCTCTAAATATACACACCCAACACTGAATACAGTCTGACTTTGATACCTGGAAAATCTTGCAACATCTATTGATTAATTTTCTGATTGAAAATTATAAAGTGACTACAGAAAACAGCATGCATCTTGGCTTGTTTTTTATCAGATAATTTCTTTAGCAGATTGTGGAAATGCTATATGTGTAATATATTTTAATCTCAAGAATTTTTTGATAGTCTACCCTATGACATTTTGAGTAATAAGAGCATTAGGATATATTGCATGTCATGCCAATTAAATGGATACATGCCTGGCTTAAAAATTCTACTGCCTTATGAGTAGTTTCTCATTAAATTGGAGAGCTATTGAGTAGGTATTAAATGTTACTGCTGTAATATTCAGTATTAGATCTTGCATTCTTCAGGTAGGGGTGGAATATTTAGATTTTTGTCACAGAACTAAGTAGGATGATATTATACTAAAGACAGAAATAACATCTGAAATTGTCTTGATAGTTTATATAAATGCTAAAAATAACACGGAGGTTTAAGATAAACAAATGTAGTTCTTACATACAAAAATAAAATAGAGGATACTTTGCTAATAGTACTAGGGAGACAGATCTTGAAGCACTACTGTAGTTGATTACAAACTATATTTATTTATTTTATTTATTTATTATATTTATATGCCGCCCATCTCCCAGAGGACTCTGGGCGGCTCACAATACAAACAAAACATTC
>JANHFM010006404.1:32299-49471 GCA_032468115.1 Grayia smithii
GAAGGGGGGGGGGGGTCCCTGGGAAAATGTCCTGTTTCTAAAGCTGTCCTGATTGGGAGGGGGGAGGGCATTCAAGCAGCGCTTGGCTGGGAGAGCTGAGCTCCATCCTAGGGGTGGCAGGCCAAGCCCGTACAGAAGGCACCCATTGGCAAGGCTGGGCTTCTTCTCAATTGTCCTCATCGTGCCAAGAGGGGGCACACTGAATGGCAAAAGCCCCCCCCCTCACAGATTCCTCCTGGGTGGCCCCAGTGCTCCCAGCAACCAAGAGCCTCTCTGCTGAGCATCTGTGAAACTGACCGCCCCCACCACAGGTGGCCAGGCTGGGCCTATGGCCAGGCTGGGAGGCCCCCAAACGCCCCCCATGTTCAGAAGGCGGAGGGTGGAGCCTTCCCTTCCTTTCTCCTAGATTGCAAGAAACAACAGTCCTGGTGGGCGGGGGAGGGAAGGGAGGGGCCTCTATAGGGAAAAATGGCCCCAAAGGGCCCCCCAGAGGCAGCACCAGAAGCTCTCAGATACCACAAGGAGACCAGGCTCAATGGAGGATTTGCCGGCCCTGGATGGATGTGTACTGTCTCAACTGAGGAGTTGCTTCCAGCAGGCTTAGATCTCTAGGGAAATTACCCCTGGCTGGGACCCTCCCTTGCTTTTGGCTCAGAGTCACAGAAGATGGGAAGAAGGTTTCCTATGCACCCAGGGGTCCCACCATAGGCTCACCCCCCACACACACACACCAAATCTTGTTCCCTGAAATCCCCCTACTCTGCATTAGTGGCCCCCCCACTTCATCTTCAGCAAAAGGCAAGTGGGAGGAGTTCACTAGCAGGGCCACGCCCCTTGAGATCAGGAGACCCAATGCCCAGATTGTGCCCATCCACCTGGAATATTCACAGCTGAAAAGCAGTCCCTTGGCAAGACAGCTGCTGCTGGGCACTGGCCCACTGCTTACTGGGGGCACCAAAAGGACAAAGGAAGCATGTGGAGGAAGTTGGGGTGCATTTCTGCTGCACAGCGATGGGATGGGTGCAGGGAGTAAGCAAGCAGGAGAAGCAGCAGAAACCTCTGCACAGGTCCAGACCTCAGGAATCTGACAGGGCAGCGTGGAGCAGCCCTCGAGACCCCCGCCAAGATCCAGCTGCCTCAGGCAACGCCGAGCCTGCCACCTTCTTCCCACAGCTAACGGCTGTGGTCAGGTTAGATGCTCGGACAGGACCCGCCAGTCCTGAGCACAGTGCCAGCCCACAACCCTGCCTGAAAAGCAGGTTCCAGGCCCAGACGCTCCAGAGCCTACCAGCCTTGCGAAAGAATGAGGTAGCCCCTGAGAACTGAGCTGGCCCAGTTAAGGGACTGCCAGCCCAAATAGATCCAGATCCTTTTTCACACATTCCAGGGCACCTGAGCCTGGCACTGCACACAAGCCCTCGAGCGGCACCTGGCACTCGACCTCTCTCCGGTCACCTTTGGGGCATATAGAGGTCAGCTTCTCCAAAGATGCTGTGGCCAGCGGCTCTGGGGAGGTGGCTCTGAGCAGTGGGGCAGCCTCTATGTGAAGGTCCAGGCAGCCAAGGGCTACAAAGGGAGCCCCCTCTGCCCCATAGCGGGGAGAGTCACTCCTTCTATTTATACTTCCCCACTGCCTGCCCATGAGCGTTCATGGCAGCTAAAAATGAAGCAGAGAACAGAAATAACATTAAAAGTGTTAAATCCTCTCCTCCTGAAAAGGCCTTCACTGCCAGGCAGCTGTGCAACAGAGAGTGTCTCTTCCCCCTGACACAGCACATGGGGGCATCACTCAATCACAGGAGGAAGAACCAAAAAGGGTGCACAGAGCCCTCCCCCCACGGGCACAGAAGCCCAAGTGTCAGCCAGATACCATCTTGGGACAACGGGGTGTGTGGCCTTCCCCTTTCCCTCCCGCTCTTCAGGCAGGCCACCTCTGGGGTGGCTCCCCCTGCCTGCCTCCCCTCCAGGCACATCCTTCCTGCTCACGGCTGTGATCTTCCAAGTACACCAGTGGCTCTGCTTCCCAGTGCCAGAGGGAAGCAAGGCCCAGGAGGGGGGCAGGGGCAGCTCTGAATGTGCCCATCACAGGCTGTCCCTGCAGTTCCCCCTGCACAGCTAGATGGGGCAGAAAGGGTCCCCTATGGTGGGGGGAGGCAGGTTGCATCTCTGCTGTGTCCTGTTAGAAAAAACTGGTCCTTCCCCCCAGACACCCAAGGCAAGCAAGCAGATGAAGGAAAGGGGCTTTCTCTGCAAGGACGTGTGAGAATTCCCATGTTAGGTCTGAGGAACTTGTTCCTACAATCCCTAGCATTTGCTTCTTGCATTGGGAAGAGGAGCTAGGCAGAACCACTCCAGGAAGGCTGAAAGCTGTTTCACATTCTTTAAAAGCAACACAACGCACACGCACAAACCCCCAACCACTCATGGTAGAGAGACAAAATACACCTCACAAAGCCCCTAGCCTCCGAAAGGCTGGCCTGATGCAAGTTAGGAGGGCAGCCATTGGACTGAGGTGCAAAGTGCCGGGAGAAGACACCTCTCCCATCTGGGGAGCAGCAGGGAACCCCATCCTTAGACAGTAGAGACTGAAACACTGGCATACTTCTTCTTTTGATCATAAAATAATAGATGGACCCCAATGGAGAACAAGCCAACAACCTAAATGCAGGTGTGTCACCTCTCTGGGGCCAATCCAAGGTGTCACCTTTAAAGTCTTCCATGGCTTGGCACCAGGCTGTCTGAGGGACTGTCCTTTCCTAGTCACATCTACCTGACTCACCAGCAGAGGGGAAGGGAATGCTTTGGGTCCTCTCCCCTAAGGAGGTCCATTTAGCGGAATCCAGAAGTAGGGCCTTCCTCCCTGCAGGAATGATCCCCATGGAGATAAGACGGGCCCCCATTTCGAAACTCTTTCCGAACAGCCTGAAGATCTGGTTCTGCCAACAGGCCTGGGGACCCCAAGTGGGATGGAGTCCATCAAGCGGCTCATTTGACTGAGGGTTGTCGCTAGGGGGTGGGGATTGTTTATTTTTATACTGGGTTTTCATTGTTTGTAAACTGCCCAGAGTTCTTCTGAGTGGGTGGTCATATAAATCTCCCAAATAAATAAAAAATAATCAGATGAAATTCTTGAAGACTTTACCTTAGAATAGACATTTCTTCCTGATCCCTTCATTTCAGAACGCTAAAACACATTTATTTTCAAAATAAGTGGACATTTTATTGCCCTGTCAAAGCTCACCTTCTCAAAAGTAAAAAATTAGAATGAAAGGACATTAATCTTTTTAATTTAGAGAAAACTACAGGGAGAAGGAACAGGCTATAGCACAAAAATGGTGCAAAATATTTTAAAATCTGTCCTGCAATTTTAGGCCATGCACAAGAATTCAGCTCAGATTAGTATACTGAAAAATTCCTGGGGCTTTGCCAGGCAAGCGGGCACAAGGCACAATGAACCTTGGTGCTGGGCACAAACCTCAGCTTAGAAATAATCCTGCGTGCGGGTAGCCTCTGGGCTCTTCCAATGGCACAGTGGGGACAGGCTACAGCCCACAGGCCACTAAGGCTGCCTAACATGGTGCATCTCACCTGGCAACTTCCAGATGTCTAGACCAGTCTTTCTCAACCTTGGCTACTTTAAGCGGTATGGACTTCAATTCCCAGATTCCCCAGCCAGCAGAGCTGCTACCAGTGCTGAGAATTCTGGGAGTTGGAAGTTCATACCTGTGAGGATGACCAGGTTGGTCCTTTCAAACTGCCTGAACTTTGCTCTCTGCTGGGATGGTCTATGTGCCCACTCCAAGCCAAACTGCCCCGCAGGGTCAGCTGCAAGACAAGACGAGACATCTTTCTACCTGGGTCTCATCTGGACAAGCTGCCAGAAGGGAGGTCAGCTTCTCCTGCCAGCCAGCCAGTCAGCCAGACTTCACTAAAAAAGGGAGCACCCAGAGGAGACCTCAGAGCGACTGGGGGAGGGGCAAGGCAGCTTTTCTGTTGTCCAGAGACAACAGGGCAGGTGCTGGGCTTGCCTCAGGGGGGACTGTCCCAATGGCACAGCAGGACCCAAATCCACAGGCTTCCTGGCCCTTCCCAAAAAGCAGGAACCTTTCGGGATGGTACACAAACTGGCCTCCTCCTCAGAATGTGTCTGCAAGGCACAAAGCTCGGCCTCCTCTGTACTTCTGGAAAAGATGGGCACCAGCACTGCCCGAGCCCATAAGGGTGCATCCCCCAGATCCAAAGACACACTGCTCAAAACAAACAGAAGGACGCAGAGGGATGGAAGAGGAAGCAGAGTGGGGAAGGTGTGAGCTGCATATCCAGATACGATTGATGGGGAGCGAGGAGGAGAACCAGCTGGCAGTCTCCAGTCAAAGCCCAGAGCCCCCCTGAGGACCCACAGCTATAGCCCACAGAGAAACATCTCTCAATGCTTCCATTCCTTATTCTAAGATAAAAATACAATATTCGTCTTTTTTAGGTGGTTGCCAAAGACAAGGACAGACAGGAGGGAGTTGTCCATGGCGAATGGTCACGAATGACAGAGAACGGCTGCTGAGACGCCATAAATAAATAAAGTAGGTTAAGTCAGGTTTTCTCTTTTGGGACTGTGGGCTCCTGCCTGTGCAAAGAGAGAACAACCCTCAATGGTAGCAAAGGACCTTTGGAACTCATGGCCACCTCCAAGTGCCAACTTGGAGAAGGCCCACTCCTTCCTAGAACAAAGCTACCCCAGAGGACTCTGGCGGAGAAAGGCAGAACAAAGGTTAGCAGTGCAGTATAGCAGTTAGAGGGATTGGATCTGGGGAAGAGCCCCTATCCAACCACAGGGCCCCCAAGACACTCTGGACTGCTCTCCCTCCCTCCCTCAACCCACCTACCTACCTCACAGAGTTGTTGTGGGGATAATGGAAGGAGAAGCCTCCCCACATACTGTACTTGACCTCTCGAAAGCGGGCCTTGGTGGCTTCCCCAAAGGATCCCATGGGCCCCTGGGTCCCAAAACTGATGCTCCACCCCAGGAGGTCCATAAACTGCCCACTGTCAAAACTCAGCCTCTTGAGTAGTCTCACAAGCTTAGGAGCCCTTTGGGCTGTTCTGCCACTCCAGGAAGCCCAAATCAGTCTGACCCAAAGCCTTGAAGATGGGTGCCCAAACAGCCCAGATTAAGCCCTCACTGCACTGGGGAGTCCAGATCCAGAGATGCAGCTGGTTTCATGGAGACCTTTCTGCCTGGGGGACTCAGGGAAAGCCCCCAAACTCACCAGCCTCACTTCAGTTATCACTCAGGGAAAATCCTCCATAACCACAAGGCTCCTCCCCATAGCCTCCCTGGACGCAGTGGGTCAGGGAATCAGTGAACCCAGGGGGGCACCAAGCCCCCCTCCTGATCCAGAGAAACAGCATGGTTACCCAAAGTGTCAAGGGGGACTGAAAACGAGTCCCAGGAAAAGGAGCAGATGGAGGGCCCCCACCCCCATGCCAACCGTACACTTGGCACATGCTGAGGCCAAGCTCTCCCCGGAGCCCGGTCTGCTAGGCTTCCACAAAAGGAAAAAGGCCTCCTGCCTCCAATTCAAAGAGCTGCTCATAAGACTTTACAGTAATCCAGGACTGGGCGGGGGGGGGCTGGACCCCCGAAGCGGGAGGGGCAAAGAGGCAGGGCAGCCAGCATGAAAAACCCTGGCCAACTTTCTACTCCCACACTCCGCACCCTTGGCATCCCTTAAAAATGCTTTGGGGACCCTACGGAATGTGTGTGCAGCCCCTCCCCGCCCTCTCGCAAGCGGGGGGTGGGGGGAATGGTCGGCGCGGAGAAGCCTTCAGAGCTGCCCCCTTTCGCTCCCCGGGCGGGCGCTAGAAGCCGCGGGCCTCGTAAGAGCGCTCCTGCGCGAGTGCAGAATGCTCCGTGCGATGGGAGAAAGGCCAGCCCGCCCTGAAACGCCCAACCGGCGTCAACCCACACCGCGGGGTTGCCTCCCTCCGGCCTCCGCCTCCCCGCCCGCAGAACTCGAGAGCACCCCACCCAGCCAGCCCGGCCCCGCCCACCTGCTGCTCGGCCCCGCCCCCTCGGCCCAGCCAAGGCGGGTCCTCCCATCTTCTGCCTTCGGGGACCCGACGCCCACAGGCGCCGGAGGGGCGTCGGGGGCGCGCCCAGCCTCGCCAGCTGTCAGCTCCGCAACAGCCCCGGAGCAGCGCAAGGGCGGCGGCGGCCTCCCGAAGAGGCTCCTCCGGCCGGGAACAGTCCGCGCTCCGGAGCCGCAGCGCCTGCCACCCTCGCCCGGCGAAGCCGACCGGCTGGAGCGGGTGCCTCGCGGAAGCGCCGGCCGGGAAAGGGCCGCCTGTCTGCTCGGGGCGGGGGCGGAGGCTGCGGCCGCCCAGCCGGGGCTTTCTGCGGAGCTGCCGCCGCTGCGTCCTCTGCCCGCCGGGGCCAGGCGCGCTCTGCCGCCGCCGCTTCCTGGGGTGGCGCCGCTTCCTCTTCCTCCCCACCCTCCGCCCGGCCCGCCTCTCCGCCCCGCGCCGACTTACTTGCCGTTGCTCCTCCCGCGCGGCGGCCGGTCGAGGCCCGGAGAGCGGCTTTGGCGGCGCCGGTGCCGGTCCGTCCGTCGGCTGGGCTGGCAGGCTCCGCTCTCGTCTCTCTCCTCCCGGCGCGCTCGGCTCCGTCCCCACCCAGCCGCCAGCCCTGACCCCACCCAGGGCTCCACCCAGCCGAGCTGCCCGCGCTGTCAATCACCAGCCCCTCGCAGGCGGCGCGGCCAACTTGCTCCCGGCGGCTCCGGAGGAGGCTTGGCGCGCGGGTGGGGCCGCCCCGCCCTCTCCGCACAGCCGGCCGGGCGGGACGGCGGCCGCCTCCATCCGGAGCACCGGCCGCCGTAGCTGGCAGGGTCCGTCCGCTCCGCCCTGCTTGGCTCCGCCTCTGCCTCCCGCGGCCAGGCAGCGGAGGGCCGGGCGGGCGGCCAGGTGAGCGGGGCGGAGGGCCCCGCTGCCCCCCCGCCGAAGAAAGGGCCCGCCGGGCAGGCTGGGCCAGGACCGGGAGGTCTTTCCGGGATGCACGTGAAAGCCACGCCGGTTGCGGAACCCGAACGGAGGGAAGCACAGTCCCTAGGTTGCCTTGGCGAAAAAGCTCTTCGGCCAGGTGGCTGGAAGCCAAGGAGGCAGCCACGACCCAGTGCCCAAGTGAAGGAGTGGCGCCTGGGCTGGTGGGAGCTTTGGCCCTTTGCCCCCTCCCCTGGCAGACGCTGCCTCGATCTGCTGCCAGTCAGGCCAAGGTCAGCTCTGGAGCTCAGTTCCCCAGTAGCCATTCCAGTTGTCTTCGGAGCCCCAAGGCTGCCCCGGGTCTGACCTGGAATAAGCCCCTCACCCGCTGCAAGATTTGCTTATGGGGGGGGGGGGGCTGTTGCCCAGAGCTCTGTAGGCAGGAGGCCAATCAGCATCCCGTATTTTCAGGCACCAGAGCAAGAGAGAGTCCAGAATCTCCGAAGGTGAAGGAAGGCAGCCCGTTGGTTGCTCTGCCAGATGGACTTTGTGCATTCCCCACCTTGATGGATTCTGGCAGCTTCTTAGGGTAACCGTCAGCTGTGAGACTGGCCAGGTGAAGGTTGCCCTTTGGGTGCCCTCTGGCTGAGTGGCTCCAGGCCAGAGCCCCTCCTGGCCTCCCTGAGGTTCAGTGGGGTTGCTTCTTTTCCTGCTGACATGTCCCAGAGGACTATTGAGGGTTAAGGGACAATTCAGCTTCATTGGAGGACCTGGAAGAGCTGGCTGGGACACATAGCCAGCAGGTGCTGCAACAGGCAGCTTTGCATGGAAGAGTTGGCCCCCATTTCCCACCTGCTGGTCCCCACCACCTTCCCAGTGGCTTGGGAATGCCTGCTATTCCAGGATTGTCCAGCAACAGCTCCCCTCCGATCCTGCCAGCTTCTCCATGGCAACTCCAACAAGTAACACTGGAGGCAGCAGTTTCCATGAGCTTTTCCCATAGAAACAAGCTCCCGCAGCCCAGCACAGCACAGCACAGCACAGCCTGCCCTTTATCATGGGGTGAACCACAAGCAACCCTGGAGAGAGGCCTCCAGAGAGGTGAGAAAGGAGCATCAGAGACAGGATGGACCTGGAAGAGAGGAAGACAAGGATAGTGTGAGCAAGAGGACATTACCTTTGCCAACAGACAGACAGACAGACATACACATACACCCCTCCGTAGAGTGCCACAGCCTGGGACTTCCATCTTCTCAAGATGAAACATCTCGAAATGGCCAGATCAGGCAGGCAGAGAAGAGAGTCCCCAGATTGACAGTCAACCCTCAAAGGCACAGGGATAATTTGGGGAATGGGCTGCAATGCAGTGGATGCCCCAATATAGGAGATGTTGGCTGGATTTTGGCCAGTGTGAGTCTTTATGAGCAGCATGTCCCCCTTCCCCTCTGGTGTCACAGCTGGTAAATGGCTGGCTGGGTACATACAGGAAAACTTTCCTCCTCACTTTTATTGACCTCCACTCAGCCATTCAGGGCCAGAAGGGAGGCCAGTGTCCTCCAGATGACTGTGGCATGGGAGTATGAAACCCATGGTGCACAACACACAGGGGAACCAGATTCCCTTTGCTCAGAGCTGTAGCAGAACCCCATCCTCCCTGACGTGACCCTTCCTTGCTTTGTGGCCGAAGGGCTGCTGAGGAGGCCGGTCTCCCTATGAAGGAGAGCAGCCGCCTAGAACTGAAATCCCCCTGCAGAGCCGGTCATCTGTTGGGCCAAAGGGCTTCCGGGCCTCACTTCCTGCTTATTCAGCTGTTGTTCTGAGGAAGTTTGCTGAAAAGAGGGAGTTGCCATGTACTCTTATTGATTGACAGCCGTTCTTTTGCTGTAGAAGCAGGATGGTCACTCTGGTCAGAGCCAGCCCTGGGAGGTCAGCCCCAAACCTCACCATTGGCAATGCAGAGCTAGCCCCGTCCTCCTCTGGCAGAGCCTCCTTGGCAAAAGCTTTGGACTGGAGGAGGGTCCACTTCTTAGCCAAGGAGAGGCCGGCTCAGGGCCTGAACAGGCAGCTTGATTTCAGTCTTGGGGGGCACCTAAGTTGACTTTGGTCCCCTTGCTCTGAAGAACTGAAGGAAGAGATTGCAGCTGTCGACCCCTCCCCCCCCACACGTTAAAGAAACCAATGTCAATGTACCAAGTGTGCTTTCATCACATGATTGCCTATGAGATGTTCCCTGTTTATTTCAGTTTGCCCTGTAAGTTCCCTGATTAAATTACAGCAATGAAAACCCACACAACACTCAGGCAAGAGGCACAAGAGTCGACATCCGTGTGGGAGAACAATATGCAGAGCCTACAAGCTCCTGGTTTAATGTGTTACATGCAGCGGGACATTTCTGGGACCCAGTGATGAATTCTGGGCATAGGCAAAGGAGGAGGCCTTTCCGTGCTACTGGGGTGGAGTGGGGCAGAGGTGGGTTTCAGCAGGTTCTGACCAGTTCTGGAGAACCGGTAGCGGAAATTTTGAATACTTCGGAAAACCAGTAAATACCACCTGTGACTGGCCCCGCCCCATCTATTCTCTGCCTCCTGAGTCCCAGCTGATCGGGAGGGAATGGGGATTTTACAGTATCCTTCCCCTGCCATGCCCACCAAGCCATACCCACAGAAGATCTAGTAAAAATTTTTGAATCCCACCACTGGAGTGGGGCACTTCGCAAATGGGGCATGGCTACTGGTGGCTACTACTTTATTATCTGGTGGCTACTACTTTATTATCTCTCCAGATTTGAGCAACCTGATTCTTTTGATACCAGCATCAACTGGAGAGGCTCCAAGAGATCATTCAGTCCAACCTCTTCTGTTGATGGAGAATTCTTGGAGCTCTGGTTCCATCTGGAGGGCAACAGGTTGGGGAATGCCAATTCAAACAACCCTCCAATTCTCTTCCCAGCATAATCTACCTGGCGCCCAGGAGAGGAGCTGATGGGGCTCCCTGGGCCCATAGCACCTGGATAACTCTACAGCCAGCCAAGCCAGGCATTGTGCCAAAAAGCCAAGTGATGCTGACAGCCTCCGTGGGGAAGCGTTCCCCCCAGATGCTTTTCATAATGAAGTAGAACCTTTGAATCGGAGAGCAGCACCTCAGAAGCGTAACCAGTATGGACCAGTCAGACATTTGTGGAGACAGAGAGATGCAAACAGGAACTCCCTTAATTCTGGTGGTCCAGCAGGATCAAGAGGTGACATCACCAGCAGCCAATCCTATGCCTGGAAGTCTATTCAGAGTTGCCATAGCAACAGATGTGCCCTTCCAAGTTCTGTTCTGCTGGATCCTCTCTTGTGCAAACTGGAGATGGGTCAGGAAGCAGAGAAGGGCTCAGGTTACGCAGGCAAGGAACAGCCGGGCCTGGAAGGCAGCCACAGAGAGCCCAACCTCTTGCCTTGGCCGCAAAGAACCTGGTGGTGTAGCTTTTCCCCCCAGCCCTTCATTGCTCTCACCAAGAAGAACAGTCCCTTCTGCACTCTCACCAAGTCAGCTGGCTTCGCTCTTCCCGCTCCAGAGTCCAGTGTGCCACACTCTCCTGTCGTGAATTTCCCCATGGCATTTATATGCCCTGCTGCTTTCTGGGGCATCCTGCTGTTTTAAGAGAGGGGAGATGAGGCTTGGCACCACACCTGTACTTCCAGGAGAGGGAAGTGTGCATGTACAGAATAAAGAGATAGAGATGCTCCATTGTGGAGGTGATGGCTCAGTGGACTTCTGACAGCCCATCCTGCCAGAAACAACCTGGTAGTTGTTTCATTTCCATACATGCTGTAATTACTACAGTTGTAACAATGGAAAGTACCAGTAGTTGTGCATACAATCCCAGAGCCATCAAAATGCACCACATTTTGTGGCTTGGATCCTGAAGACCCTAAGGCACAGTTTGCACTGTATTTCACAAGTAAGGTTTAAACTGGGTTGCTAGGAAGCCATAAAGCATCTCTGCCAACCCCAGTGACTGAGATTATGGTGCCAGCCAGAGGGCTTGGAATGATTTTGCCTTACCATATTGTATCCTCCAGCCAGTGAAGCATCCTGGTTCATCAGAAGGCCTCTTCCCCAACTGTTTCTTCCTTTTTTTTTGGAATGAAGGTGACTGCTGCCTTGTTTCAGGGAAGGTGGGGATGGGCTGCTGAGATTGCTGAATGTGAAGCCAGTCCATGCAGAAGCAGTTTTGCAATGGCAGCTCAACCATCTCCCTTGCAAGCACCACCTCTACCAAGGAGCTGTTTTCCACCTTCCCTGCTGGCTCGAGAGCGCTTGCTGACTCCTGCAGAGCTTCAGAAGGAGCCTCAAAGCTGGTGATGCCACAGGGTGGCACTGCAGGCAAGAAGCGGCTTCAAAGCCTGAGTTGCACTTCTGAAGGCTCCACACAGAACCTCTACCTTCCCAAAGGGCCAAAGAGAGATGCCTCCCAGAAACCGAGCATCTGCAGAGGGCAAATAACAGGATGAACTTGGCGATCTTGTGACCTAACACACACACACACACACACACAGCCTAGGGTGTGTGCTGTGAGGTACATAAAAGGAAGGGTTTGTGCTACAGGACCGTGATGCTCATCTGGCCTTTCCGATGAAACTGCTGGATTCTGCAGGTGCCTCTATGATGTATCCGAGTTCCTCTTTCTAGAGGAAATTAGACCAACCAGGAGTTGCAACATCTCCTCACTCTTACTTCGTTTACTCTGTAGACGCGGAAGGACCCGGGCAAGACTTCTGTCCTCATGTGGGAATATAAGAGGGCTCCAGCTCAGCAGACCCCTGCCTGGAGGCAGCCCAGGAACAGGCTCCTGAGGTGCTTGGGGTCTCCTGTCTTGCAGAACCTCCTTCC
The DNA here is from genome assembly GCA_032468115.1 of Grayia smithii. Classification (NCBI taxonomy): domain Eukaryota; kingdom Metazoa; phylum Chordata; class Lepidosauria; order Squamata; family Grayiidae; genus Grayia; species Grayia smithii. The sequence continues at coordinate 44,153 of JANHFM010006404.1, forward strand.
AGCCCAGGGGATCCCCCTTCTGGCTGAAACAGCAAGTTTTGGGGACCTTCCTCTGCCAGGGTGTGCGTGTGTCTCCCTTTCCCCTTGTGAGGAAGTGTAACTCAGCCTGGGGAAACACTTCAGGATCCGAGAAACCAGCCAACCCTTGGGGAAATTCCTGACCTTTCCCCAAAAGCCAAGAGTGTGGCCAAAGCTTTGCAGCCAGAGTTCCTGTTCTGGACATCAAGGGGGGGGGGGCACCTGCCCAAACTCTCTCTTCCCCTGCCTGGAGCCAGGCTCAATCACAAAGGCCCCTCCCTGGCTTGTCCTCTGGGCATCCCTCACCTGCTTAGAGGCTCAGCTAAATCCCAGTGGAAGGTTGCTGGGCTGCTCAGCCCCTTTCAGGAGCCGTCTGGGTCAAATCTTAGGATGGGAGAGCCTGGGAAGTGGGCTTCTCACAGCAATCCCTTTGCAGATGACGAGTTTTTGGGTTTTGGGCAGCAGCAAGCGGGGCTGAGCTTTGTCTGCAAAGGACCCCCCTGGCAGGGTGAGAGCAGCTGCGCTGGGCCTCTTGCATCAGCTGATGGGGACACCCCCACCCCTTCTCCTGCAGGGAATCAAGCCCAACACAGTGGTGTGGGGGGAGCAAGTGGACCGCAATCCTCAGGATAAGAGGGAAACCTAAATTCACACACATTGCCCTAGGTTACTGTGGTTCCTAATCCGGTTTAGTGCTATATTTGAACATAACCACCTGGCTATGTGACACGTTGCCACTTGCTGACATTGGAATCTCCACCAGAGCTGTCTGAAGACGAAAATGCACAGGAAGGAAGTGGTTGAAATAAGTTTGCCTAACACGGCTTCTTCAGCTCTCTAGAAGCTTCCATACAAACACCCATCAAGCTGTGATCTTCTAGCAGAGCCCCCTCAGGTGAGGCAGAAGGGCCACCTGGAGCTGAGAGGAAACTCCATCCATGTTTCTCTAGCAGGCAAGACTCCTGGGGTGCAGAACTAAACTCCTGATCAGATGAGCCCCCATGCAGGACTCAATCATCTCCAAAACCTTCATTCTAATCAGGTGGGGAATGCCTTCCAAACAGAATTGATGCAATACTGGAAACTAAGTGCAGGAAAGAACTCTGAGGGCACAACTGAACTGGGTCCAGCTTTCCAGGAGCCCTCTGTGGACTTGGTGTCCGGTTCCTGGGGCTAATCCTTAGGCAGTTGGCAAGCCTTCCTGGAATATTCGTGGCCCTTGGAAAAACACCAAACTTCCAGGCAGAGCCAGAAAGGGGCCACAGGTTCCCGCTCTGCAGCACACAACAGGCAGGAGTGGGGAGAGAGAAACAGGAAAAGACACCCAGGCATCCTTGGTAACAAAATTTATTCTCATGATTGAAGACAAGATTTATAAATGTACTCTAGCAACTTGTTGATAAAATAGCAAGTATCCCAACTTTGTACTTTATTGTCATTTGGAACAGAATGGGAAACTAGGAAAGGGTTATGATGTCCGTGACAGTTGGACCTTCCGTGCCACAGCAGCGGTGGCAGCAGCAGCAGCGGGAGGTCCAGAAGGTCCACCGTGTGCCCAACACCACTGGGGGAGACCAGCATCCAAGATGAAAAGAAGAAGAGAGCAGTGGAAAGCAGTGCACGTATTTCAAAGCCCACAAAACACCCACCATGGTTGAAGTCTCTGAGGAAGAGAGAAGCTTCTCCTCTGGCCGTACCCAGAGAGGAGCTCAGCGCACCAGCAGGCTGTGCTTGGGCCCGTCCACCCTTTCCAGCTTCTCAAAGTGTTTCCTGGCATTTCGGATGTTGATCAGCGTTGCTGCAGAAGCTGGAAGAGAGAAGGACCGAGGAGGTGAGACTATCTGCATGACCGGGCGGGTTCTGCGACAAGTACGGTTGAGGGGCAGGCTCCTCTCCAGCACAGCAAACAAACATTCCCTGGATTGCGACTGCCATGGGGAGCCCCCAAAGGTCAGGCTGAGCAGGAACACCCCTGCTCTCCAACTTACGTATGGAAGGGTCTGACATGACGACCATCACATAGGTGTTTGATGTGAAGATGTCAATGAAATCAGCAAAGTTGGAATTCCTCACTTCCATGCTCTGGAAAGATGCAGCCAACTTACTGGGGGGGGGGGGGAGGGGGAGAGAAATGAGGGGGAAGAATGTTAATGGTTCTATCCCAAGCACACTCCTTACTCTTCAGGCCTCCCTCCCCGTGTTGCCCAGAGGCCTTTACTTGTCCATAAACTCAGAGAAAGGCAGACCCACTCCAATGAAAAGCCTCCGCCAGTCAGGACTCCCATGGGGTCAATGAGAATGGCAACAGACATCCGTGGTAAAAGTGCAAAACACAGGCTGGCCTACCCAATGGATGCTGGCAACAGATCTGGCCCCTCCAGAAGGTGGCCCCTCTCTCTTGCCTGCCGAGTCTGGGAAGTAACATTCTGCTTTCTCTACGCAGAAATGACCCCTGCCCAGCCTGGCAGATCTAGAGGCTACCCAGGTGCCACTGTCCAACTCAGAGGGAAGCTGTCGCGATCCTCCTGCCAAGGCCAGCATCTGGAGGCAACCAAGGCTCCCTCCGAGAAGCTGCCCAAGCCCTGTGCTCTCACCTGCAGCTCAGCTTGAACTGCTTAATGATGTTGCTGATCTTCTCGAACCGGTGAATGTCCCGCTGCTCTTTGCACTGGTAGTGCGAAATGACCTGCAAGAGGAGGCCCGAAAGCATCAGGCCAGCTTTGAGCCAAGCAAGGATTCAGCCGAGGACCAAAATCTCGGCCATGAGAAAGATGAAGCATCTGAAGCATGCTGGGTCTGCAGGGACCCTAAGGGCATTCCCCAGACACAATCCATACATGCCCATCGTCATGGCAGAGCCATGGAGGAGAAAGGGGTAGGGGGGTGGATTCCTCACAAAAGCCCGTATGGAAAAGCTTTGCTACCCAGTAGAGCTGTGCACCACGGTTTTCCAAGTGGCCACAGAGAACCAGAGTTCAAGCTATGCCCACCACAAGACTATCAGTTTGTCGGACCAACAGAATGCAAGGAGGCCTATTCTCACAAGGGAACATCCTAACTTTAGAAATCAGAGCAACACATGAGGAAGGCTTGGGGGACTCCTCCCTGGCCTGTGCCCAAGGTGGGCTCCATCCCTGGAGACTAGTCCATCTTCTTGCTCACCAAAAATGTGGCTCTTTCAAACAGAAGAACTTCATCAGCTTCAATGATCTGAGCAAAATTCCTGAGGTTCGTTTCCAGTTGCTGGACATTGGGAATAAGCTGGTAGACTATGCTGGACCATGCCTGCCAAAGAGGAAGAAGGCAGCTGAACTCTTGGCCCATCCCGAGATTGACCCAAAGTGAAGGGGGCAGCAGGACTCTCCTCTTGGCAGTCAGCAAATGGAGGAAAGCACCCTTTAGAGGGAGGACTCGCCTCCAGACAAAACAACCCTATTTGCGTCTCTGTTACCCCACAGCCCAGAGGAATTAATTTGAGAAGCTATGGACGGGGCAGAAGTGGGAGCTGCTGTAAAACTTCACCTACTGCTCATAAACTGAAGATTCCACTTTTACAGTCTATACGTACAGGTATAGCACAAACCTTGTAGAGAGTCTCATCCCAGATGGACGTTCTGAAGCAAGAGCATTCCAATGGGCGGGACAACCGCTTTAAATCCTCTTCCCGTTCCTTGAAAATCTAACAAAAATAAACGAAAGGAGACAAATTTCCCTAATCAATATAAGCCTCACCAGTGAAGCCAAGAGAGAGGTTCACAATCATCTCTGCAAGGCCAGCACTGCTGGGAAAAGGGGACAAGCTGGAAAGGCCTCAGAGAAATCTACAAAGAAAAAGGGGGGAAATTCCCAGAGCTGATCAGGTGGTTCTGCGGTTGGAGAGTTTGAGTCATTTGTAGACCCCCTTGGATGTTGGTAGAGGCAGCAGACATTTTGGCAAAGCCTGCAGTAAAAGGTGAACAGAAAAGCAGCAATTTCTGAAAGAGGGAAGCTTAGATGCTTTAGCACAGTGGTTCTCAACCTGTGGGTCGGGACCCCTTTGGGGGTCGAACAACCCTTTCATAGGGGTCGCCCAAGACCATCGGAAAACACGTATTTCCAATGGTCTTAGGAACTGAGACACTGCTCCTCTTGTGGTTGGGGCTCACCACAACATGAGGAACTGTATTAAAGGGTCACGGCATTAGGAAGGTTGAGAACCTTCCTTTAGCAGATGGAACTGCACTAACCCCACCAGATGCAGCAGTGCAGACCCAGAGCGAAAGCCAGGAGGGAGGATGGCCTTGTTACCTCCCAAGGGCTACAGTTCCTGCCCTTTGACCGAAAGTGAAGCCTCCTGTTTTATCTGGAGGCTGACCCTCACCAGGTCGCGCTGGTCCTCCTGTACTAAATCCATTTTGTGGACAAGGCAGAAAATCTTGGCATCAGGAGAATTCTGGAGAATGGCCTCCAGGCAGGACTGATAGTAGTGCATGTCTTTCTCCAGCTCTCTGCTCTCTACATCAAAGACGTAAATAAGGACCTCCACATTGCGGAAAATGTTGTCGCGCTGACTGGTGAAGTAGTTCTCCATGAAGGTGTCCTGGCTGGAAGGAGAAGAGCCACCCTCAAGGCCGAGTCAGACAGAAAGGGGAAGATAGGAGTGCTCAGCTGTAGACACGCTCCTGGGAGGAGGGATTCCTTCCCCATTTCCAGATAGGAGGGCTGCTTCTGCTCTGATCTACCAGCCGAGGGTCCCGAGGAGACCCTGCTGAACTCCCTGGAGTCCTTAACTGGGCTCTCCTGAGGCCCTCGGCACCCTCCTCCTGGAAGTAGCAAAAGGGTAGACAAAATAATTACCCGCCACAGTCCCACAGGTTTAATACCAGATTGCCCAGAAACCGAACATGCGAATGCTCCACATCAACTAGAAAGAAGAAGAGAAATGAATTACAGAGATGGGGAAACAGCAGCATCAGAAGGAACCTGTCATAAGGCACAGAAAAGCCGGTTTGCTTCATCATGGTCTGTTGAAGGAGCCCTGTTTGCTTGAGTCCAGGCAAGAGCCCCCTTCACCCAAGAAGCCAACCAACGCTGGTGCCTTACGGGTCAGGCGGGGATGCCCACCCGGGGTCTCCGGCCCCGCCTTACTTGTGGCTCCCAGGCGCCGCGTGTCCCGCGCGATGTAGTTGGCGAAGATGATGGAGCGCATGCTGGTTTTGCCAGAGCCGCTTTTCCCCATCAGCAGCACCTGGGCGGCGGGAGAAGAGCCGACGTTACCGCTGCGGAGACGCGCCCGCCCTCCCGCCCGCCCGCCGCCGCATT
>JANHFM010006407.1:8189-19567 GCA_032468115.1 Grayia smithii
TCCGGAGGTCTAGGGGAGCCGACCCTCGGCCAGGATGCTCACTGCCCCCCCTTTGCCCGGGGGGTCAGCTTTGTGCCGGCGGGGGTGGCTGCTGAACGCCGCTCCCCCGACACAGACGGCGATGCCGGCGGCTCTCGGGAGAGCCGTCGCCGGCACCGGAAGTCAAGCCGGAAGTCGCAGTTGCCAATTTTAACAGACTGCAATGAAAGACTGGATGGATATGCCCTAAGAATGAAGGTAATTTTAGTTTGACAGTTACAGGATTGATTACCTTTATAATCGGGAAAGGGCCAAGGTATTTGGGGCCCAGTTTTCTATATGGTACTCGTAATCTTAAATACTTGGTTGAGAGATACACTAGGTCTCTTATTTGGAAGGGTTTATGTTTTTCTCCTTATTTGCTTGTTTTTTTATATTCTTCTGATGCTTTCTTTAATGCTTTTTGTACTTGAGGCCAGATTTGTCGGAATCGGTCAGCCTATCCTTCCAGTGAAGTGGTAGGTTGTTTTTCTATGGGAAGGTCAGGGATGGCTAATAATTCTTCCAGTAGCTACCTTAAATGGGGTGACTCTGGTGCTTTGATGCACCGTGTTATTCTCCGTATTGGCTGGAGACATCAGCTAGACTGGGTTCTGCTTGTCGTTCAGCCAATGGACCAAGCCTACCAAATTGTTAAGACCGCCCTTGTTGCCAGATAGATTCCCAGCTTTTCGGCTCGGTCCCTTGCTGGACGCACGTGTTGAAAGCCTTCTCTGAGGAGAATTTCTTCTATTTGAGTTTCTTCCTTTCCTTTCTAGCGTGAGTAGGTGTGAGTGTTTGAGCGTGTGGTGTAAGAGCCCCTTCCTTCCTTGGGCATTGTTTTTTTTGCCCCTTTGCCTTGTAATTTTGGTTTGGTTTAGCTTGATTTAATGTGCTGGCATTGTTACTGCTCCGTGGGCCAGGTCGGGCGAGGGAGGCGTGCAGGAGTCTAGCGCTCCATTTCCGCCTCATTTAGCCTCGGATCTGCTGCCTTTCTTTCTGTATTTAGCATTTCCCTTAGTTTTATTAGCTTGCCAGCTCATTGAAGGGTTCAGGAGTTGGCCCACAGCAGCGCGCTGCCGGAGGCAGTTAAGGCGGCCATTTTAAAGTGTCCCGAGCCGCTTGCCTCATTGTTTGTCTTTGCCGCCCGTTCTTTGCAGGATCAGGCCTCTGAGCTCCCTGGGAGTTGTATGGCGTAGCACTGTGGGCACTGGGCAGCACGTTTTCCGCCTGCGGTGTTGCAGGGAGCCACGAGCTCTCTGGGCGCGAAGCGCGCCATTGCCTGGCCTGTCGGGCGGCCATTTTAACATCAGGCTGCCTGGCGCTGAAACGGAGCTTCTTGGACCTTTTTAATCCGAGGCTTGGCCTTACCCAGGTGGGCCCTGAGCCTTCCCTGAGGTCTTCTTGGCCACTCAGCCAGAGGCGCTCTCCCACTCCAGTTGGGATCGCTGGTTGGCAGGGGTGAGCTTGTCTCCCCTGATTTGAGCAGATTCAACCCTTGATCTCAAAAGGGGGCCTTCTGCCTTTTTTGATATTCACAGAGGTTCCTTATTGGGCCCTTGCTCTGGCCTGTTGCCCTTAGCCACCTCTATTTGTTAAAAAAAAAAATTCCTGGTCCTACCCTGCAGGGTTGGTTTTCCCTTTGTCTGTTTTTTTTGCCAATTAGTGGGCTAGTGCTGTTTAGCCCGTTTATTGGGTTGCTTGGACTTGACTCAGAATAAGCTTGTAGCCAATTGCCATGCCTAAGGCCAAAGGCAAGTCTGATCATCCTGGGGAGCCTGAGCCCCCTCCTTCCCAGCAGATGGCGTTAGAGCAGGACTAGGGTATCCTTGTGGCAGCTTCTGACCCCGCTTCAGCGGTTCTGCCTCCTAAGACCTCTGATAAGCCTCGCTCTAGCTCTAAGTCCTCTCTGAGGCATGAGCGCAGATGGCACCTAGCTCTTCAAAAGATCTGCAGTAAAGCAAGGAAAACCATTGCTGCAAGGCAGAGATCTCCTTCCCCTGTGGTGAGTGCGGATCGTCTTTCTCTGCACAATTCTCAGGTGCCTGTCTCTGAGGCTGCCCTCTGGGGGTCCCCTTCTCCCTTGGTTTCCCCTCTGTCTGCACCCAAAAAGACGGCTGAGTCTTCGGGTCCTGAGTTGCCTCCAGAGCTGCAAGAGGTTGTGGCTAGAGTCATCTAAAGAGGTATTGCTGAGGCTCTTCTAGACCCAGGCGTTCTTCGCCTTCTCCGTCAATGGAGTCCTTGTCGGACGAAGAGTGGGAGGAGGAGTCCCGTCATGATTCACTGTATTCTTCCCGGCAGACTCACCAGTCTCACCTGCGCGAGCTGGATGTTGACTATCAAGACCTGTCGGAAGATGAGGGCCTCCTCCCAGAGCAGCCTCCCTTCACGGGGCTATTTCCTCCGGTCCTGTTCAAATCCTTGCTGCATAAGGCCATCAATGCGGCTAAGGTGGGTGGCCTGCCCCAGGGGGAGAGCACTGCCACCTTGCAAGACACGTCGGCTTCTCTATTCGCAGAACCGGTAAGGCAGGTGGATGTGATTCCGGCTCCACCATGTTTTTGTCTGTGCTTCAGAAACAATGGGCTCTCGGCCCTTCTGTTCCAGTGCCATCTAAGCAGGACAAGCGATTTTTTAATGTAGCGCCAGAGATGGCGTCTCTGTTGCAGGTGCCGGCAGTGGATGCTCCGATTGCGGCATTGTTGCCCAATGCCTCCCTCCCAGGAGATCCCGATGAGGCGCTCAAGCCGGAGGATAGACGCTCGGATCAGGTGCTTCAGCACAAGCATCATGCCATCGAATGGGCCGTGCGGTCATCCGCTTCTGCGTCCTTTGTGAACAGATCAACGTTGTTATGGCTGCAGGAATTATACAATAAGCTTCAGCAGGAGGATCATCAGCTCCTGCAGGACATAAACAAGGTAATAGTGGCGGTCCAGTTTTCCGTGGATGCCACGTTAAATTCAGTACGTTTTTGCTTCTAGAGCCATGTCATTGGCTGTTACAGCGTGACGTCTCCTGTGGTTGCAGCATTGGCCCGCGGATGTCCGCCATAAGTGGCGTTTGGCTTCTGTGCCCTACACGGGAGCACACTTGTTTGGTCCAGCTCTCGAGCCCTGGCTTACTGAAACTCGGGACAAGAAGAAGGTGCTCCCCAGTGCTCACCGAAAGTCAGACTTCCAGGCTCCGGGCCCCTACCAGCGGCAATTTTACAGATCACAGGACAGAGCTTTGACCTCTGCCAGGTTCAATCCTTCCTCTGGCTTTAGATAGCGGGGGCCTCCGGACAGGGTGGCCCGAGGTAAGCCCTTTGCGGGTCGCCAGCCCTTTTGGGGGGGAGGGGGCTGTTCCTACCGACGCCAGCATTAGACGCCTTACTGATCTGCCCATCAGCGGCAAATTGGCCTTCTTCACCAACCGATGGGACCAGATCTCTTCAGATGCTTGGGTCTGGGAGATGATCAGGGTTGGTCTCTCCATAGAGTTTATTTCGCCCCCTCCAAACTTTTTCAGAACCTGCCCTATTTCTTCTGATCCAGCTCGCCGGGCACTTATGGCCGAGGCGATCCATCATCTCCTTGATATTAGGGCAATTGAAATGGTGCCGGTTTCTCAGGCCGGTTCAGGCTATTACTCTAATTTGTTTCTCGTCCCTAAGTCATCTGTGGGGTGGCGGCCCATTCTCGATTTAAAGCGTCTGAATAAATTCATAGTCTACAAAAAATTTAAGATGTATTCGTTGCATTCTATCTTAGCTGGTGTTTGGAGGGGCGACCTCCTCTCTTCCTTGGACCTCACGGAGGCCTATTTACATATCCCGATTTGTTTTTCCTACCGCCAGTTTTTATGTTTCTGTTATGAAACATTTCTGTTATGAAACATTTCCAGTATAGGGGTCTCCCCTTTGGACTTTCATCTGTCCCCCGCACTTTCATGAAAGTGCTTGCTGCCTTGGCGGCTTATCTGCGAGCCGTGCCAATCCGTGTCCAGTGTTACCTGGACGACATTTTGATCCAGTTCTTGTCGAGGGAATCAGCCCTCTGAGATCTCCAGGTAACCATTGCTTGTCTCCAGGACCAGGGCTTCTCGGTTAATATGGATAAAAGCCATCTAGACCCTTCCACCAGGATCACTCATCTGGAAGCGATTGACTCTGTTCAAGGGAGAGTTTTTCTGTCCACCGAGCATCAGGATAGTATCAGGGAGCTGATAGGATGGGTCCTTTTGGAATGTAGAGCTTTGCTGGCTGTCCTGTCTACTCTCCTGGGGAAGATGGTCTTGGCAATCAAGGTGACACCTTGGGCTCGATTGCATCTCCTTATGCTGCAATGGTTTCTTCTCCCTTTTCAGAGGGCAGGAAGGGGCACATCGCAGTGGCGGATTACAGTACCATCCAACATTCTTCAGTCTCTAGCGTGATGGAGGTCTCCAGCCTTGACCAGAGGCGAGTTCTTTCTGGAGACGGCTTGGCTGATCGTTACCACGGATGCCAGCCTTCATGGTTGGGGCACTCATCTTTAGGACCAGATTGCACAGGGCCATTGGGCCCCCAGGGAGCGCTCCCACAGCATCAACTGGCTGGAACTTCGGGCGGTTTACCTTGCCCTTTGTCACTTTCAACCGCTGATAGAGAGTTCGCATGTCCTGGTCCGCACGGACAATGTGGCCACAAAGGCTCATATCAACAGCACACGGTCCCGGAATCTGTGTCTGGAGGCGCGCTGGATCTCCCTGACCATCTCCCTGACCATCTCCCTGATGTCCCCAGAGACATCTGATCTCCCTGACCATGCAGCATATTACAGGCGTGACCAACGTCAAGGTGATTGGCTGAGTCGCAGAACAATAGACAATGCGAAGTGGCGTCTCCTGCCCATCCTGTTTCAGGAGCTTCTGCGGTCTGATGGCAGTGGATCTCTTTGCTACCTACCAGACCATGCAACTTCTGCGCTTCTTTGCCAGGTTTCCGCGGCCCCAGGTGTGTGGATGCTTTTAGGAGTCCCTGGCCCAGGGACCTGTTATACGCCTTTCCGCCCCTTCCTCTCATCCCGAGGGTGATACGGAAGCTACTCTCAGAAAGGGCAGAGATTGTGCTCCTGGCGCCACATTGGCCCCGGAGGCCGTGATTTGCTGATCTCAAGGCTTTATCAGTGGCCCCTCCATGGACCATTCCACCCCAGCAGGATGCTCTTTCTCAAGGATCGCTGAACCATCCCAACATCCAGTGGTTGCGTCTGACCACTTGGCAGTTGAGCGGGGCACTATGAGACAGGATGGTTTGCCTGACGACGTCATCAACACGATCATAGCTCGCCGTCGCCCTTCCACTCATCAGATTTATGCAGCCACTTGGTGGGCCTTTTGTTCCTGGGCTTCTCGTTCTTCCATCGATCCACTTCAGGCCACTGTGGTATACGTTTTAAGATTTCTGCAGGATGGGCTCCGTCGTGGGCTTACTCCTAATATGCTTCGCCGACAAGTGGCGGCCTTGGCCTCGGTGTTGTCTTGTGGCAAGCTGGACTCATTATCTCAGCACCTTTATATTAAGGGGTTTCTATCTGGAGCGGCTAACATCTCCCCTCTGGTGATTCACTGATATCCCACCTGGGATTTGTCCCTGGTGCTTAATGTGTTGGTGGAGGAGCCCTTTGAGCCTTTAAGGGAGGTCAGTCTCAGACTGTTATCTTGTAAAGTGGCCTTCTTCATCGCGATTAGGATATCTGAGTTGGCGGTGCTTTCAATTCGTGATGACCTTTGTATATTCCACGCGGACTGAGTGGTCCTCCGGTTGGATCCGGCGTTCATCCCGAAGGTAAATACACCTTTCCACCGTCTGCAGGAGTTAGTGTTGCCGAATTTCTGTGCTGATCCTTGTCATCCGTTGGAGCGCTGCTGGCACTGTTTGGATGTGCGGCGGGCTCTGCGTATTTATATTAAGCGAACTGCATCTTTCCGTAAGTCTGAGGCCTTGTTTGTCTCTTTTATGCCGGCATCCTTGGGCTCCAAGGTCTCCTCTTCGACTGTTGGAAGGTGGATATGTCACACAATTTCCAAGGCTTACGACATTCGCGCCATGTGGTGCCCTCTTCGAATCACGTCTCACTCTCCTCGCAGTGCCTCTATGTCGGCGGCTTTGGCCACACAGGCTTCGTGGATGGAGATTTGTCAAGTGGCTACCTGGTCTTCGATTTCTCCGTTTATTCGGCATTATCGGGTAGACTCATTTGCTTCGGTGGTTGCCGCCTTTGGACATAGGGTGCTGCAGAGGGTGCATTCTGGAGGGGATTCCTTGGGTTAGACTGGGGCCCACCCATGATGGGACAATTGCTTTGATATGTCCCAGTCTGGCTGATGTCTCAAGCCAATACGGAGAAGGAACGTTGGTTCTCACCTGATACGTGCCTTCTCGTTGATTGGAGACATCAGCCAGCCCCACCCTGGGGTTTCTTTGTCTGCCCCTTTGTTTCCTTCTTTTATTTCTGTCTATCCTTGCTTCAACATGTGGAGCCTATCAGTTTTCTTGCCGAAAAGCTGGGAATCTACCCGGCAACAAGGGCGGTCTTAACAATTTAGTAGGCTCGGTCCATTGGCTGAACGATGAGCAGAACCCAGTCTGGCTGATGTCTCCAGTCAACGAGAAGGCACGTATCAGGTAAGAACCAACATTCCATCTCATCTTTTCTGCAAATGTTCCTTGAGGCAAACTTAAAAACAAACAGCAAACAAAATCTTGAGTCAAACCTAGTTGTGCATTTCAATTTTGCCATGTTTTACAAATATAAATATATGGATATTAAATAGTACTGTGAGAATCAGGTGTTCAGCAGAGTGATGGCACAAGGGGAAAAACTACCCCTGTTTCAAGTTGTTTTGGTATGCAATGCCCTGAAGTGGTGTCCTGAGGGAAGGAGTTGAAACAGTTTAGGTCCAGGATGTGAGGGGTCAGTAGATATTTTCTCAGCCATCCTTCTGACCTGTGCAATATACAGGTCTTCTATAGAAGGCAGGCTGATTTCGGTTGTTCTTTCTGCAGTCCTAACTATCCGTTGGAGTCTGCACCTGTCCTGTTTGGTTGCTGTACCAAACCAGACAGCTATAGAAGTACAAATGTAAAGCTATCAACAGTTCCTGGGGCAGTCTGAACTTCCTGAGTTGACGCAGGAAGAACATTCTTTGTTGTGCCTCTTTAATGATGGTTCTAATATTAGGTGTCCATTTCAAGTCCTGAGAGATTATATTTATTTAATAGTATTTATATGCCGCCCATCTCCCAAGGGATTCAGGGCGGCTTACATAAAACAAAAAAAAACATACAATAAACAATTTTTTTAAAAAAACAATAAAAACACAATTGAAATCAGCATAAAAATTAATAAACACCAACATCAACTTTTAGAACCCCAAAACCTGAATGACTTTTTTGCTGATACTGGGTTGTTGAATATATTTTCAACTATCATTAATCTGTTCCTAAATCTTGAATGAGGGGACTTAGCAATATTGTTTCTCTTTGGGGTTCTTATATATTGGTTTATTAAATGGATGGATGGACAAATAGATGAGAAGGATGAAAATATGGACATTAGATAGTACTGTGAAAATCAGGTGTTCAGCAGAGTGATGAACTACCCCTGTTTCAGGTGAACTACCCCAAAACTACCCCTGTTTCAGGTTGTTTTAGTATGCAATGCCCTGAAATGGTGTCCGGAGGGGAGGACACCCCCCCCCCCCTTCATGCTTTTGGCACTTAAATGAACTTTAGGAACTGTTAGGAAATAATTGTGCGTAAGCATTTTTACAAGACTTTGCAACACTAAGTACGCTGGATGTTATATGATACAGGATAAGCACCTGAGGTATTTAAGATTTTAGTTCCATGATTAATTCTAGAGGGTCTGGAGATTATGCAGTAGGAAGAAAGAAAAGGAGAGAAAGAAAAAAGAGAATGTACTATCCCTTGTTATGATGGGGTTGCCCAAAAGAGATGAAGCCATACAGAATGACAACTTTCCAGTTCAGGCACTGAGAGTTTATCCTGAGAAAGTTGACCTTTTAAACCAACACTGAAGCTTTTTTTTTTTTTTTGGTATTACTTCTTGAGCGGGAACTGCTCTTTAATAGATTTTCTCTTTGCTGTTTATTACACATTGAATGCAAGGTTTGGTTTCTAATAGTTCCTTTTCATCGAGCTGCCTGCTGCTGACTGTGGAAAATGTAGGTTTGGCTACACTGATGGCTCTCTGTAATGGCTGTGATTACACCCTCTGCATCTTCTTCACAGTGCCAGCCTTTCAGCAGAACAGTACATTATGCCTGGATAAGACTCAAAGAGCAGTTTAATATCAGGGTTCTTTGGAGCTGTAATAAATGGTTCAAGATCGAAGAGATAATGCCACAGCAATATGACTGGGTGGCCTATGAGGCAAAACACATCAATAGGGCATACATATACATTTGAGTGAAAAAAAGGACTTCTGCTTTACCAAGCAAAGGTTTATATAGAAAAGGCCCATGAAAATATGTAGCATGTAGGAACACATTGACCAACTGGAAACAGATGTGGAACAAACTACCAGCCAGTTTATTTTACATAGCTACCTCCTAATAATAAATAGGACTAGACAATAGATGACCCATTGGGAGAACTAACTTTGAGAGAAAAGTTAGTGCGGTGTGATGGATGAAAAATTGTAGTGGCAAATGAACTTCAATAATAAATGAAAATTTATTTACCGAAGAGATAAACAGAATGGCCATGAGTGGGTTAAAAAGTAGGGGGAGCAGGAGCAATTTCCAACTTCTTACCAGCTTCTCTATTGACTTTGCTTGTGAGAAGTTGGCAAGATTGGTAAAAAAAATCACAATCAAATGACCATAGCTGACTGTGGAAGTGCTGCAACAACCAAAATCCTTGAAATTTCAATTCCAGGGATGTAATGGGTCCTGGGCTTTGTATGCAGTTTTAAGTGCCAGTAAACTCCCAGGTAAATCAGACAGGAAATAAGATGAATTAATTCTACTTTACTGTAAGATTACATTAATAAAATCTTCTAAGTGTGAAAGTATAAACTTTCCAATACCACTTTTAACTATTTGATCCATTAGGATGGAGCCTTCCTAAGTTTTTTATCTGTTAGACTAGTGGTCCCCAACCTTTCCAGCTTTGCAGACTGGTGAGGAGGGAGAGGAGATGTTTCACACAAATGGCAGGCAAGCACATGCACAGCTCCATTTGTGGAGTGAGAAGCACCTACATCTGCCACTCACACAATTGAAGCTGCATGCGTGCGCTCATGTGCTGCTCACAAAAGTGGAGCTGTGCGCGCACACTTGCACGCTGCTTCCACAGCCCAATTCCGAATGGGCCACAGTCCAATACTAGGCCTGGGAGTTGAGAACCCCTGTATTGGACCACTAAGGCTCCTGCCTCTCTTATCTGATAGTTTCCTAGGCAGCATCTTTTGTTCTTATTCCTTAAGGTCATCTGCACATTCCATTTTATTATATTGGTGGAATCAAAGTATCTTGACTCAAAAATTGTTGCGCTATGATGCACTGTTTTGACTTATTGAAGATTAAAACAAACATTTAGAGTTTAGTAGTATATACATTCTTCTAAACTAAACCTCAAGATTTATTACTCTATTTTAATCTGCCTAATAAATGAAATTATGTAGGATCATTAGCAGTGTTAAAGAAGTAAACTGCATAATTCCCTATGTTGAAAGGCTTTTTTTTTTTTGTAATAAAAACTTTTTAAAATAAAAAAAGAAAAGAAAAGAAAGGCTTTGCCCTTGGAAAGAGTAGAAAACTGAATCAGGAGATCATGATCTGTTTTATTGTGACTTTTATCTAGATATTTGTAATGACTTAAAACACAATGACCTACTAACATTGTGTTGTAATGACTTATAACACAATGGCCTTTCCCTATTCCATGTCCACAATAATTTTATGTACAGCTTCTTTTAACAGAAAGATTCCAAGGTAATGCTTGTTGTCACAAAGTGTGTATGTATAGCCTGTAAAATGTGCAAAATTGACAACAAAATAGGCTAAGTACAAGTACAAGCCTTTTTATCACATATTTTATTTTGTATTATATACTGCATTTTCTTTAATGCAGTCTGGATTTGTGACCCATAATTAAGTTAAGTAAGTTTTCAAAGTGGATTGCAATTTTAATCATCAATTGATATTTATGAAATTAAAAATAGAACTTTTTCTGTCCATTCAAAAAAGAGGTGCATTTTTTGATATTATTTCTGCTTTTGGGGAGATTTTACTGTTTGCTGCTCAAAAGCATGTAGGGCTTTTTCTTTCACAGTGAAACTAGGTACAGTATTAATCTTGGAGTTGCGACCTTTGTACATATAAAATGTTGTTTAAAAGAAAATGGTGTAGTGGTTAATACGTTGGCCAAGAAAACAAGAGACTGTTCTAGTCCTGCCTTACACATGAAAACCTGGATGATTTTGGGGCAATCTCTCTCTTAGGTCAACTCACCTCACAGAGTGGTTTTTGTGGGAAAAATAACCCCCCAAAAGAGTGTTGATAAGTTCACCATATTTAGTTGTAAAAGAAAAATGTGTGATAAAAATCTTTTAATAATACTTAATATACTCTTAATATACTATCTTCAGATTTTCTATTTTTCCTGCACTTTGTAAAACAGTGGCGGCTGCATCAAGAGAGAAAAGTGGAATTAAGATCATTCTCACATTAAGATTGATCCAGAGGTGGCAATTAGTACCTCAAGTAAGAAACTATTTTCCTGTTATACCTAAGCAATTATCTTCATTTGAGGTAAAATGATAACAAATGGCTGCTGCATATTTGACATCTCGAGGCTTAAGAGTCTACCTTGTTATCATTGCAGGGCGTTCTTCCAAGTATTATGTTAACCAGTTTAGAGTTAGTCACAGAGCTAAAATGGATCTGCAATTAAGTGAAACTACTCTGAATTTGCTGCAAGACAGCAGCAGTGGATGTAAAAGTATGCCTCATTCTGCAAAATGGGTGCTCAGCATGTGGAAGAATGCTTTCAGATTCTAGATCTGGCCACATCTTCCTTTTAATTTTGTTTAATAGAATTGTATTAAGAATTACTACTAATTGTATTACTAATTACAGTAGTAAAAGACTAATACAAACTAAACTTAGTGAAAGAAAATAGAATAGAGAGAAAAATAGAAAGTACAGGAAAAAAGAAAAAGAAATAAAAAGAAAAAAAAGAATATAATAAGAAAAAAAAGAAACAAAGACTTTAACTTTCATCACAATAGGTAAAGGTAAAGGTTCCCCTCGCACATATGTGCTAGTTGTTCCCGACTCTAGGGGGCGGTGCTCATCTCCATTTC
>JANHFM010006407.1:19667-43141 GCA_032468115.1 Grayia smithii
GCTAGGTTGGCAGAAGCTGGGACAAGGAACGGGAGCTCACTCCATTACGTGGCACTAGGGATTCGAACCGCTGAACTTCCAACCTTTCAATCGACAAGTCCAGCATCTAAGCCACTGAGCCACCGCGTCCCCTTTTCATCACAATAGGTATAAACAAATTTAATAATTCCCTAGTCTCTGCAATGTAAAACAGATATCATTTCATCCCAAATCCCATCTCCTATCTATAGGCAAATTCATACAATTCTTCCATTTTGGTGTCAGCAAAAAGTCCATAAACAGTTGCCAGAATATTCCAAAAAAAGTCTTATTTTAACCATGGTCAACTAAACCTACTTTATATTCCCTTCTTTTATTTCTAACAGTCTTAATCTTTAATTTAGTCTGGCTTCAGTTTTGCTGAAAAGTAAAACTTCCTGGGGAGTTAACTTGCACTAATGATTCAGTTCTTAGTTTGTCCAATATAAATATTTCAGGATATTTGTTTTCTAAAAGCATTTTTAGGTGCTAATTTTGTGGTCCTCAGCTCCTGCAACTTTTCACTAAAGCATGAGCGGAAGATTAAAGGGATAACAATAGTCTCAAAGTGTTTGGAAATATAAGAGACAAGGGTATTTGGAACACATTATTTATGTATTCCTACCCACTATTCCTACCCGCTATTCCTACTATGAAATAGATGGAGCTGTATTTCGGCCATATTGGAACCAGAAGCCGACAATGAGTTTTAGCTACAAATCAAGTATGCTCTAAATATTTTTGATACTTTATTGTTGTTTTCAGTTTTTTATTTTAAAATCATAACTATGGTTTTCAGTAGCATTTTGTTAAAATACAGAACATTTAAGTCTCCAAGGACACTTCACTGTTGACCTGAATAATTTTATTCTTCAGCAGTGAAATTTTAGAAGATTTCAGCATGAATCTAATATACTAGAAATAATGAGAAAGTTTGATTCTATCCATTTAGGCTTGGATATAAAGACAATCATTTCCTATTATAGTAGAGTTGTTAATTAACACAGCAATATTGGAATGATTGTATTATCAGTGATGACTGCTGTTGTAAATGATCATATTGCTTATCTCATGCTCTTCACAGAATTGGCATAACAGTTATTATCCTTTGCCACCATTTTTTCTGTGTGTGTGGATGTGGGTATACATACCAAGTAAGGAAAAAATATTTGAGCATTGGCTAAAGAATGAGCTCTAGTCCATGTGTTATAATACATTCTTAGTATTTGAGGCCACAGTATATCAATGCTTATGGAATAGTTGTGACAGTGGGAATTAAACACATATCTTGGTTGTGCTTTGGATATAAAGAGGCATTTTCTAATTATGAGTAGTTATAGACTCATCTTTATTAAGACAGCAATAGCAACATGAGATATCATACTACTACTGTGCCATGGACATACAGATAGTCCTCAATTAATAACCACAATTATGACCAGCATTTCCATTGCTAAGCAAGGTAGTTGTTAAAGAGTCACACATAATTTCACAAACTTTTTTGCCATTTTAGGCTAATCTCTGAAGTTGTTAAATGAATCATGCGGTCTCAACAAATCTAATTTCCCCCCATTGACTTTGCTTGTTGGAAGCTGGCTAGGAAGGTCCCAATTGGGATGCTGCATCTATCATAAATTCGTGCCAGTTGCTAAGAACTGAATTTTGATCACATAACTGTGGGTATGCTGTGATGGTCATGTGATGACCAGTCATAAATCACTTTTTTCAGTGCTATTGTAATTCCAGTCACTAAACAAATGATTATAAATCAAGAACTACTTGTACCTCTACACACCTGTTAATCTCCCTGCCCTAACTGACTTGCCTTTTAAAGACCAGTTGACTTTAGAACAAAAGAATGAATGGGAATCCAGTGTGCTGCAAAACAAAGTAACATATTCAGCATTGCCTTTATTTACAAGTAGAGCCAGATAGGTAATGCAAACTGCATCAAAGGATGCCCCAAATGATCATTAATTATAAATCTGCCCCCATTTGTAATTCTGTATTATTTGTTGTTGCAGCTATGGTGAACCAGATGTTTCAAAGGTTGCTAAGTGTTAAAGATGTCATTATTTTGTTAAATGATATCTCCAAAATCTGGAATCTAAAATTCTGTGAAATTGCAGTCTAACACATCTGAAGGTTATCAAGTTACCTATATGTTCCAGAACATATGTTCCATACTAGTGTTGTATAATGTTAGATGTCATCTCTGGAAAGAAGTATCACTCCAAATAGTATCACTCTAAATAGTGATAAATGCACTTTCAGTTTTCAGGCATTAAAGTGGTACCTGAAAACACAGAAGGTCACCAACAAATTGTGCTTGTGAGCATGATTATACTAT
Organism: Grayia smithii; assembly: GCA_032468115.1. NCBI lineage: Eukaryota > Metazoa > Chordata > Lepidosauria > Squamata > Grayiidae > Grayia > Grayia smithii. The sequence goes on from JANHFM010006407.1 coordinate 22,036, forward strand.
TGTTTGCTCTATGCATATGCAGATATTTATATCATGCTATGCAGGCGTGTGATTTATGTGAAGGCTAAAAATGCAGTGGGAATGCCAGTGCTAGCCTGCAATGGACATTTCTAGTAAAACAAAGGTCTTGGCTGCATAAAGGTATCTACCTGGTTTGCAAGCAACTGAAACAAAAACATACCCCAAATATGTTCCTCAATGTGACAAAATTGGGAACAATGTACATAGGGATGTTGGACATGTGGCTTGTTCAGGCTAAATATCTGAATGGGTGGATATTTTGAATGTTGAACTTGGCACATGGTTGCTACACAATGAGCTACCTATTTCATTTAGTATTACTGAATGTAGAAACACTCCAGGCAACCTTGGCTGACTTTGAACAAGCAAATCATGGACCTGGTTAATATTTTGATGACAGCCCAATACATATTCAACTGAAAACTTGATAAATTGTTATACCTGCTGCCTCAGCAGGTGGCAGCACCTGCCTTATCTTGTCTGTTCACGAATTCTGAACAGAGCTCAGTCTACTTAGTATTTGGAAAGGAGAGTACCCATGAATATCAGGGATATAATATAGACAAAAAATTAAAAAATCATCATTGGAACAAGCTAATGCAAACCACTTTCATATTGTTCCCAAGAAAATTACATAGTTGTATCAGTGAAGCCACCAGGAATGAAGTTCAACTAAAAGTTATCATTAAGTTCTATTAAGATCAGCAAGTTTCATGTCCAAATAATTAAATTCAAAACAGAAGTCTAGCACTGGCAACATTCATGCTATCTGAGACTTGCAGTCTCTTCAAATTGCAAAAAGGAAGTTATTTTCTTGTATAAGAGATGTGATATTAATATGTAGCACCCATGTAATCATTAGCAGTGGAGCTCAACTCAGATATGTTTTTATTATACTATATCATGAACAAAAGAAGGAATTCATGTATGGGCTAGAATCACTTCATTAAGAACTGGGATCTATTCAACAGAAAGAAAAATTAAATTTGGGGGGGGGGGGAGAGCCAATACTCAATTATGTCATTCTGTGGATTTGCAACTTACTTTGTTTATGATCACAACCTTGAATTATATCATTGCTAACTCCTGTTAATATACATGCATACACAAACCCATAAATATGCAGATACTATACATTTTATGTGGACAAAAAACACCAGTGGTGTTATTTGTATTTTCTAGAGCACAAAGGCCTCTTTTTGCATCCATCATCAGCAACCCAATCATTTAAATAAGGTGAAATCAATCATACTATAATCTCTACCACATGATACTCATTTTTGTGAAGCATGAATAAATCATTGTGCCCCTGATAGGGTATTTATGCCACAAATTGACCTAGGAAAGTAGCTTTGCAACGGTTTGATAGTTATGGCTATGATAGTGGTAAATGGGTGAGTGAATGAATGAATGCATCTTTGTATTTTGACTAGTTTAGATACTGGAACCTGTTGAAACTGAGGCTGTGAAGAGAGAAAAATCTTGCTGCAAGAATCAAAATGTACAGCTGTGAGAGGAACAAATCAACAGAAGACTGGCTCTGTCCTCCCCATGCATTTTGTGAGTAAAGCAGTAAACTGATAAGCAATTTTCTCCTGGGTGAAAGAGCAAAACTCCCAGGTTTCACCCCAGAGCAATCATTTCCATTTGTCTAGCATTACCAGATCCTGGGTCTGTAATGAGGTTGTTCAATATTACTATAGTGATATCACCTAAAATATACCAGACATTTCACAAAGGAATAAAATAAATAGGGTTGTTCACAAGTGATTCATAGATGATGACTAGAAAGGAGGCAAAAGAAATAGGAAATAATATGTTGCCCACAGTTAAGATAATAAAATCATAGGCTGAAGTGCAATGCAGCTTAAAGCATTAAGAAGTCACACTGATTTAGATTGGAAGAAATCCATCTTCTGCCCATTTGACCTCAAACTGGACTCTGCTCAATGTAACTTAATCCTGACCATGCATAAAATTGCAGCCTAGGCATTACCACCAAAATTTTGTAGGCTTTAAAATTAATTTGTTGCAAAATGTGAATAGAAAAGAAGAAAAGAAATAATTTTGCCTTTGAAGAGTTTAGATATGCTCAAGAAAATAATTCCTAAAATACAAGTCATTCTTGCCAGACCTATCCTCTGTACTCTGATGACTTAACAAAGTGCTTGAGCTCATAAAAATATAGTTTTAGACATGTAGTATCTACTTGAATAGGAAATTTCCACTCTTAAAAACAGAATCTTATTTCCACTAGATTTTCCACAAAATTGAAACAACCTCTATCAATAGATCTGTTCTTATTCTTCACACCCATTATTAACCTATCTTTGCTTCACTACTCAAAAATAATAAAAACAAACTTGTTATCCTTACCTTATCTTGCCATGGTGACTTTCTAAATGTAGCAATTGGAGCAATATCTAGCTTACACATATTTGTAGTTGAAATATGTCCTTTTCTTCATGTCTATATTAGGATAGTGTTGGAGTAAAAATGGACAGAGGATCTTCAAATTCTTCAGTCCTTTTGGAAGTGTTAAGTATGTTTTGAAAAGTTGCTTCCAGAAAAGGTTACTGCAAAATGCCAGGAAAAGGCACAGGGTAGCCAAGTAATTAATTTCTCTTTCAGGTCAAATTTTACCCTTGTCAGAAGAAAGTGATAAGTTTATTGGTGCCACTTCTCTTTTGAAGTGGGTTTTTAAAAACTCCCAGATTCAGTCTTGGAACCAAACCTGGAGATACCTAATTTCTAGTTTCAGTCTGTGGCTGCTACAGCCATAACTAAATATAGCTTCTGAGAGAAGGAACATAAATCAGTGTGGGTAAAAATTGGTGTACATCACTCTTTAATAAACCCATTGCACCCAATTCCAGAACTTCCATATTTGTTTTCCTATACATGAGCCAGCCAAGAAACAAAATACTGTAAAAGGAAATGTAATAACTGAGTAGAAAGGTCTAGTCACTATGTATGTTTGGGAGGGTTGGAAAGGATTTTCAACTGTGCTTTGAGAGCTATGTGTCAAGGCAGGCTAGGATTTCAACACTGAATGTCCTGAAATAACTAACATATACCTCGGATATGGTACTAGAGCAAGGAAAATAAAAGCCTTGCTTGGAAATTTGATAAGAAAATATGACAACATCATTTCAAGTTGTAAATAAGTCATTACTCAATTTATTTATCTGATTATTTTCATTTGCACTAAGTCTGTAATTAGGTGTAATTTCATACTTCCAAGTTGTTGTTATGATAGTGGTGGTTAAATGTAATTGTGGTAATGCTCTGATGAGTTCAGATGTAAACTATGGGCTGTTGTATGCCAGGAAGATCCAAAATAATTGCTCACTGAGCATTTCCAGTTTTATCAAGTGTGATGAATAGGTCTGTGCGAGGTGACACCCACCTTTGCTTCACTTCATCTGTTATTCTTGAGTGAAATAAATTTAAGAATTGAAAAGACTTTTTGAACTGCAATCATGAGAAAACTGCAATCATGAGAAAAGAGGGATATGGAACTTGGGCTACAACATTTTGCTCAGTTCTCCATGGGTATCACTATAAATATAAAAGATGCACAAAGATGCATAGAGTTTGGTTTGAGCCATGCAGCCCCATCAATGAAGACAAGGCCCATGATGTCTAAACAATAAATACCAGAAATAGTAGTTCATTATATAAATGCACATGTAGAAAAGAATTAGGCTTTACGAAGATGGGAAAGGAATAAACTGACAGTTTGCTTTCAAATCACATGAATTGAGTATGTACTTTAAGGACAGAGTCTGTTACAACTGATTATTCCCTCCCCCGATGATGATCTATGTTGATCATCAATAAAGACTGGCAAATCTCATAAAAAACAGATGAATCCTCTGTCAGAGGCATACAATGTGATTAAAATTCATTTTCTTTCTGTATTTTCTTGCTATATTCTTACATTCTTGTGTCCCAGTCAATAGATAGTCCCAAATAGATCTTGTGATCATATGCAAATAGATTTGCATATCTGTCAGAGTATCTTCCACTCCAGAATTTAGGAAGATTTTATCTAAAGTATGGATTTCATAGAAAACCCCCATAGAGTTTAAATTTTGGAATATCTGCTACTCTCCAAAGATATGGCTCTCTCTCTTGTAAACCTTTGCTCATGTTTCAGTTCATATTTTGCCCTCAGTTCTTCTCAAGAGCTAAAGTGAAAGCAAAACCTGTGGGAAAAAAATTAGTGCTTTAACTGGAAGAAGGAAATATTAAAGAGATCCCATTGCAAATGATATGAATGAGACAACCAGACATTAATTTGTTTAAGTGTTTTATCCCTCTCATTCATATCTTAAGAAATTATGAATAGGGAAGAAACAGACTGAAACTCAATCCTAACAAACCTGGGTGACTGGGGACTTTTTATTCTTGATTTTGGATGGGGGTGGGGGCACACTTTGCCTCTCATGTCTACATTTCATTTAATATAAATGAAAGAGTGAATGAATGAATGCAATGAATAGAATAGAATGCCCTTCAAAAATGATTCCTACTATCCTGTAAGTTTGTTTCCAGACCACAAATAACATTCAATACAATCAGGAATACAAAAGAGAATAAATGTGGGGAGTGCCTGAGAGCATTTGTATCAGTGGTGGGTTGGCCCCGGTTCGGTCCGGTTCGCGCGAATAGGTAGCGGTGACACTGTGATGTCACCGAACCAGTTCGCAGCGTCCCAGACCCGGGCCCACCCGCGCGCCCCAACTCACCTTTTTTAAAGAAAATCGCCGAAATTAGCTCTCTGCACATGCGCAGAGCGCTTTTTCGGCGATTTTTCTGAAAATAAAGCTCCAGCGCATGCGCGGTAGCGCGGTTTACGTGCACACGTGAATGAAGCGAACGTGCGTGCGCAAATTTTGCGTGCGCGCATGCACGCGCATGCACGAAGAGAACCAGTAGCGAAGGTGGGTAGAACCCACCCCTGATTTGTATCACCATTAAAAGTTGGAGAAAATGTTCATGGAGGAGCAATTTCTGTAACTATCTCTCTATGATTCTTTGTATGTAATTAGAGTAATATAAAACTGAACTTTTACAAGAAGAAACCAAGTGTTTTGCTTGGGACTGTTTTGAGACAAGCAACTGACAGACAGGAAATGAATGATTTTTTTAAAAAAATGAATGCACTTATGCACACGGGATTTTTTTTTTTGTACAGACATACTTATTCAAAATACTTATACTTTTTTCAAAAACAAAGCAACCAGCCGTTTGAGCCTGCAGATAAAGTGCTATACAGCTTGTAAAAAATGAGTTCTCCTACTTCTCCAATGCTCATGTTTTAAATGCAGCAAATCCTATCCTGCATCAGTTGTGCTTCAAAGAAGTGCCACTACTGTATAACAAAGAGCTTCAGTGCAAAGCCTGCCTACTGGAGTGGGGACTGGCAACATTAAAGATATGAACTTTAATGGGCAATTCCACACTATAGCCTAAATTGCTGGTCTCCTGTGCTGCTCTCCGCTGTTTATAAAGCCAACTTAAGAAATTCTAGTCTGGATTGCAGTGAGTTGGCAATGAGCCAGGCTAGTGCTCAGCCGAGGCTATGGCCACTGCATGGGCTGATTGGTCATTTCCCTGCTTCTTTCACTTCTCATCTCTACAGGGGAAAAAAGCCTCACTGACTGGCTCTGTGTAGGTCAGTCCAAAGTATCAGTGCCTGCCTTTTTCTTTTAGGGATCATTCCCTCCTCATTAGTCTTTGTGCCTTGCCTTTGCTTTCCCTGTTCTGACCCAGCCTTAGCAGAACCAAGAAACAAAACCCCTTGTCCCAGGGGTGGGTTCTACCTACCTTTACTACCGATTCTCTTCGTGCATGCACGCGTGTGTGATTTGCACGCGCCTAAAGCGCGCTACCGCACATGCGCAGGAACTCTTTTTGAGAAAAAAATTGCAAAAAAAGTGCTCTGTGCATGCGCAGAACGCTATTTTTGTGGTTTTTACAAAAAAAGGTAAGTTTGGCCGTGTGGGTGGACCCGGGTCCGGGACGCAGAGAACCAGTTTGGTGACATCACAATGTCACCGCTACCGGATCGTGCGAACCGGACTGAACCGGGAGCAGCCCACCACTGCCTTGTCCCAAAAAACCTTCTTTATTTAGCTACTGAGAATTCGTGGCATTCCCACACAGAAAAGTCCAGGCAATGATCCTTCCAAGGATTAACTGAACTACAGACCTTATCAGTCCTTGGATAATTGCAAGGCCACAAAGCTGTAAATCAAATTATCTAAAGCAGGCTCTGAGACATGAATCACGATGAATAAATCCAAACGGTTGTTTCCCACAACGACACTCCCCTTTAGCTTCTATTTATTCCCCTACGAGGGAGGGGCCATTCAGCATCCACATCAGTGGTGGGATTGAGCCAGTTCTCTGAGGCTCCCTCCACCCACCCGCACATAATGTGCCACTACTGTAAATACAATAAATAATAATAATAATAATACTGTGCATGCGCAGAAGGCTGTAAGCATGCACAGAGGTGGTGCAGGCACTCATTTTAGCGAACCCGCAGGGAAGGTAAGTGAATCCCATTTCTGGTCCACATGTGCCTTTCTTTCTGAGTCGGCTCCTGGTACTCAATTGTTCTCCTCTCCTGACAGCTCTGCACATATGCGCATCTGTAATAGGCCCCAGCTGTTCTTCTTCCCACTTATCTCTGATTACAAAGACAGCTGGGAAATGTTGGACGGCCCTGGTTCTCTCTCTGCTTCTGACAAAGAGCATGTCAGACACCGGAACGGGTTGCTCAAAGACACCAGGGTCTGTTGCAAAGGTCCTTTATGCTGCCACCTGCACAAACTGACCATCATAGTAATGCGAATCATTGCCAGCGTTAGCATGCAAGTGCTCCCCACCACCTTTTGAAGCTTTGTGCTCCCTTGTAGCCCCACCCTGCCACGCCCCCTTCCATCATGCCCCCTCATTCTACGCCGGCACGCGCCACTCCCAACTCTAATCATGGCTTGAATGTACTCTGCGTTTGTTTGGCCAGGCATGCACGTTTTGGCTATGTGTGCTTTTTGTCAGCTCGCAGCTGTCAGCTTCAAATGCAGAGCTTCTGGGGTGCATGCAGATGTGTTCCAGCAGGTTGGTGGATGCAGCCCCTCCCGAATGGCAGCCCAGCTGACAGACCATCCATCAGAGCCTTCCCCAGACTCCAGGACTGGCCCAAGTTCCTCCCCAACCTCCTCATCGTCCAAGTATGCCGCCAACTCTGCGGGCAGCTTGCGAGCCGCAACATTCCCAGATATTATACACATGGACATTTTACACATGGACATCCCAGATATTATACACATGGACATTTTCAACCCATTTTTCACCCAACCACCCCCATTATGGTACTACTGTAGTTCTGATACTACAGTAAACAAAACTTCCTTCTTTCATTCCTACTTCCTGCATGTAGGACCATGGAAGCTCAGTAGCAAGGAAGACATTAAGGGGTGGAGGGGAAGGGAGGGGAGAGGAATGGAAGGGAACTACCATGGTCAGGGTGTGTGGAAGCTTGCAGTATGCTTCACCTAGCCTGAGCAGAAGCTAAAAGGGTCATGTAATGGGATATATAATGATTGGATGTAGTAGCATGGACTTCTAAGGGTTGAGGACTTAATGGCCATCATTAGTTCAGTTAGAAGATTATTGACATACAAGAATGGCCAATCAGCAGAACACACAGGTCCACAGCACCCCAGTATAAAATGGCTGTCTAGGTAGCATCCCTGCTCCACAGGGCGGGGCACGCTCCCATTGCGAACTGTTAGTAAAGGTAAGTTGAACCCACCCCTGGTCTGTACCAAAAACTTTCCCATAATTTTTCATTGCCCTCCTAGTTGTTCATAGTCACCGTTCCAACTATGTCCGGTTACCTTCTAAGCTAATTAGGGTTTGCATTAGCAAATACAAAAATGTGATAGTATTCTATAGTCAAGAGTTACAGTTGCTAGTCGCATCTAGCAAACTTATCTGGCCTTGAAAAAAAATCAAAATCATACCAGGACACAGAGCTAGCTCTAGACATTTTGACACCCTAGACAAAGTCATATTCTGGTGCCCCCCAGTGATATGGCTTATCCTTCAATTTTATTAGGAATTTCAGAAAGGCTTCCTCTTGTTTATTTTTTTCAAGTTCTTTTACCTTTTACCTTACACTGTGTAATTACATTTAACCCTTGAATGGGTGCACTGGGTCATAGAGTGTGCTGTTATTGCATTTTGCTTTCTTATTGCAATTTTAAGAAGTCTTTTCAATTTTGGTGCCTCCTAAAATTTGGTGACTCTAGGCCAGTGCTACTCAGTCTTTGCCTTGAACTAGCCTCCTACAAGGATAAGAGGTAGCAGAAATCCATGACCAAAGGAGCAGTATCCTAGGAGAAAGCAATTAATACAATTTATTTGATTTAGGCACTGCCCAACTCCAAACTTTGGTATTGTTACAAAAGAAAGCTACATCAATATGTCCATGTAATCACTGGAAACTGAGATATAGTTGAGGGAAGGTTTACCATTGATCAGGTCAATGAGAGTGAATGCAGATAGTTGAGAATAATAACAACGCCCAATCCTGATTTCGTATGTTTGTTCTCCTTTCATATTCCCTTCACAAGAAATCTTTGAAGGAGTAAAAGGTGGTTTCTGCCCACCTCCATGCTCCAAGATGTTTGCTTCATCCCTAAATATTTGTGGTAATGGGAGCCTCTATGCAGATTTCCTCCTGCTGTAAAATTATATATTTTAACTAGTTTTCAAATGAGCTCTTTTTTTTCTTTTCATCCAATATTACCCTATATTTCTTTGCTCTTGTCAGCCAAAGGCAGCATTCACATCAGAGTAGATAGAACAAGTCCAAGATTTACACTCAGTAATATTTCTGAAGCAGAGCAGGTGCAGCTGAGAGGGGGGGGGGGGAAGGAATAGCAATTTTTTTAAAGGAGTCAGATGGCATTGTGTAGCAAACAGAAGGCAAAAGACTAGTTTCTAAGCACAAAATCAGGTTCTTTTATTGATTCAGAATACATTAATTTGTGATGCAAGATTTAAAATGCCTGCTTATAGAAATATAGACATCTGATTGTGGTTTAATTTTCCATGGGCTGCAATATCCATCACAGAGGAACTGTACATATCATCTGCAGGTTTCATCTTTTGGGAATGAACACCTGCAGTTTCACATGTGCGGGGAGAAGGAGAGAGAGAGAGAAAGAGAGAGAGAGAGAGATTATATAAGGACAACTTATCATGCGGCCATACAATGCTATCTCCAACTCAGTATCTATTGAATTGCAGTATCCTTGAACAAAATATTTTGCAAGGATCTTCAAGAGAGAACATTCTGAACACCATTTCTTTACAGTTTTTAATATGTTCAAGGTCATCACCAAATAGCAAATTAAAGTAAAATTAACTATACTTTTCACCATCTGATGTACTTCTGCTCCTTCTCCATAGAAAGGTATCTGGAGTGCCACATACACTAAGAACAATGCTGGTAGCTTTCAAACAGTATGAATTTGCTATGCTCTGAATTTCTGTGATGTGCTAAATACATGTTAAGTATATGGAGCCACCCAGTTCCAATTACATTTTTGTGTGAAATTGAAAGTATACACTAGGACTTTGGCTGAGAATATATATTCTTCTTATTAACATGCCATATCTATATATTGATCCTTTCCTCATTATTTATTCAGGTCATGGTCCACAATGCACATAGAAACTGTAATAAAACAGAATCAAATGAATACATCATTATAATAAAATGAAAATGAAGCACATTTTATATAAAATCAGAAAATAATCTGATATACTCTGGATACAGACTGTATCACTTTTTCAGAGCACAAGGTTATTTAGAAAGATTACACCATATTCAATCCATGTAAATATGCTGGCTCTAAAATATTTAGTTATTTATATAACATTTTTTAACAGAAAATAATTGTGCAGAGTTGATAACTAGTTCTTATCATGCCATCAAGAAATTTCTTCCCAATATCTGAAGAGTTCTTTTTAAAAAAAAAAAAAAAAAAAGAAAGCAAGATCTTTTAAAATGTTCACCTGATTCCTAAAAGGTTCATAAAGGGTGTGTGCTTAAGCGCACCAGCGTGCCTATCGTCCCTGTCCTACTGTCCCCATTTATTTGTATTCATTTCCTGTGTTCATGTCCATGTGTATACTTATATCTGTTATCTTGTACATGTTTGACAAACTAACTAAATAAATAAATACATTATATATATATTTAATAAATATAAATTAGATAGATAGATAGATAGATAGATAGATAGATAGATAGATAGATAGATAGATAGATAGACAGACAGACAGACAGACTGACTGCACAGGCTGCTGAAAAGTGGGCTGATATCCATACATACATTCATTCATTCGTGTGTGTGTGTGTGTTTGAGAGAGAGAGAGAGAAAGTGAAAGGAAGGGAAGGAAATGCCATAAACTGCCCGGACTCTTGGGACTTACCATCATAAAAACATGTATAAAACTTACTGCAAGCTAAAAACGCAAAATATAAAAAGAGAAAATAATATTAAATATTGACCTTCTAGAGACTTGTCCAATTCTTACGTGTACAACCTAATTACTATTACTATTGACTTTGTATAATCTTTTGTAATTGTGATAAACAGACTTGTTAAACATAGATCTCTGACTTTGATTCTATTATATATTATAATTGCAAAGGTACTATTCTTTGAGGAAAAGACAAGGCAGTGGTTTTCTAATAACAAGAGAAAATTCAGAATATTTTTAACACTTTCCTAATAAAGTGAAACACTATGAGAGAGCTCTGTATAAGAGAAGAAAGCAAACCTGACACTTTCTCAGATCCATCTGGTTGCAATAACTTTTTTACCCTGGAGGAAGCCTTGAAATGTTTTTAGATTTCAGGAAAAACCAACATAAATATTGCCAAAAAATATAAACACTTCACAGTATAATTTACCTCTGACCTACACAATCCATGTTTTACAACATTTGCAACAAGAGGATAGCAGTTGTGGTACCAAGAATTCCCACCACTAACAACATTGCACAGTGCATAGCTTGCAAAGTTCAAGAAATGATTTTTTTTCCAATCATAATCTAACAAGCTCTTACAGAAGTTTAAGTTTCCTCAAACCACAGTTCAGAAAGTGATTTCCCAAAATCACAATTAAAATCTTGCTTTGCTAGGAGCCATGGTGGCACAACGCTTAGAAAGCAGTATTGTAGGGTAACTATGCTCACAGGCAGGAGTTCGATCCTGACCAGCTCAAAGTTGAAACAGCCTTCTACCCTTCTGCGATTGGTAAAATGAGAACCCAATTTGTTGGGGGCAATGTGCTGTCACTGTAAACCGCTCACAGAGTGCTGTAAATCACTATGGAGCGGTATATAAGTGTAAGTGCTATTGCTATATTGGTTTGAAAATCAGTATTCCATTTTTAAGTTAATTTACAGAGTTTCTTCTGTAGAAAGCCTGTCTGTTTTAAAGTTAAGCATCATTTTCATTTGCAGCAGTTTATTTCATCTGGAAAAAAAACCCACTAAATATATCTATACAGTTTATGATACAAATGGGTCTTCTGAGTAGTGCTAAACAAATAAATCCACATTTCCTTCTCTCCTAAGAATCAAGGTAGCTTAGAATGAATATTAATGTAAACATACCAGTAATATTCATTTGCATGGAACATGTGTGGAAGTAAAATAAATATAGGGATAAATATCTAAAAAATGCATGACTTAAGATCAAAAAGACGATTGATTTTAAAATGGCTGGTTACCAGAATGTTTATCAGGGATACTTGAACTTTTCATGTTAGTCTACTTCCTTTGCCTTCTGTGCAAGCATTGATGGCCTTATTTTAGTTTAGAGTTGTGCTTAAGAGTTGAGCTTAACTCAAACTGCTTAACTTTCTCCCACCCAAGTTAAGCTTTTGTGTGCCGCATCAAATTTTTGATACAGGTTTGAAAATATTTTGTGTTGTGATAAGCCTAGAGAGACGGCCAATTTTCTTTTATTGTTAGCGATTCCTCTGAGAATAGCTTTCTGCTGTCTGCTAGCTGTTAATGCCCATAAACTTTGGCAGCTGAAGGTATTTTCTTGCCAGTTTTCCCTCTTCCGGATTAAGAAGAATACTTTGTAGCAGAACAGCATTCCAGATTCAGAACAAATGGCGAGGAGTTCAGCAAGGCGACTTGTTAGGACAATTCCATCTGCCAAACCTCTGAGCCAGTTGGCAATCAGAGTCCTTGTCAGAAAAGGTGATGACTACCTCTATAGGAGAATGCCTCCGACCCTCACATTTGCAGGAGTATTTGCTTTGCTAACTAAAATTGCAAAACTGGCGGAGAGCCCTTTAATTCCATGAATAGTTCCAGAAGTGTTTGAAGATTTAAATATTGGCAGGCCTGAAAAGATTAAAAATAATGGGCATGCATATGGGATATTTTCACATGATACTTTTAAAAACTGCTTATAAATTTCTAAATTTCCTTTAGCAAGCTATGCAATATTCTACTATATAATCAACCATCTTTCAGGGAGTGGTTAAAATCCACTTTACATGAAGAAAAGGAGTATAATCATAGATTCCATTGAATGGATGATAGAGCTGAAATAAATATTTGGAAACATTTCAGATTCATCCACTATGGCTTCAGTTTAAAATGTGTAACATTTAGGTGTTTTCATGTTATGGGCATCTCTTCTTCATGGTTTCTTTTGGTGTGCTAAATACTAAATTCTATTGCATGTCAGTAATTAAATATTAATTACATGCTAACTATTATTCATCTCTGCTTAAGTCAACAATGTGAATCTATCATTGCTATTTACAGCCATGCCCCTGCCTTTTTCTGTCATACCCCTTATACTATGTTTACTAACACAAGGTGCTGTTATAAATGAAGAAAAGCCATATTCCAAAGCCATGTAAGTATATGAATTCCCAAATGGATTACTAATTAGGTTAGCTTTTAACAGGGCTTTTAATGAGAAAGGGAAAAACAGGAATGAGATACCACTCAATACGTGACATTTAATATGCCTATAAAGATGAGACTGAATCCTGATCCTTAAGTTTGGAAAGAGAATCATTTATTAGAGGCAACCAAATAGTAAATACCAATTTCTTCTTTCCTACGCCATGCTCATTTCCCATTAGGTGGAGTGAGGCAATAGACTCAAACATATTCTGGTTGCAGTGTAGGAGAACCACATTATTACAGATGAGGTGGGAGCAGCGGACATTATGACACTAGGGGAACGCGCCCCCACTGTATTCAAGTGGTGGCATGTTCTGGCCCTCTTCACTCTCCTTGCTCCCCTGGGGGTACGAGAGTGCAGGACCCTGGACTCTGGCTGGTGTACTTGAATGCCAGGTCCGTGGTGAATAAGGCTACCTTCGTTCAAGAGCTTATTGACGAGGGGGACGCAGACCTGGCCTAAATTATGGAGACCTGGTTGGGTCAGGAGGGAGGTGTTCCTCTCTCTGAATTATGCCCACCAGGCTTCCGGGTGCTGCACCAGCTGCGATCTCAGGGAAGGGGCGGAGGGGTGGCAGTGGTTATGAGAGAAAGTCTTCGTCCTAGGGAGACCACTGTCCCTCAGATAGGTGGGTGCGAATCTCTCCTCCTGAAGTGGGACCCTGGAGTTCAGTCGGGCTTGTTGATTATGTACCTGTCTCCCAGCTGCATGTCTTCAGTCCTGTCCACGCTGCTGGACATCTTAGCCGAATTGGCAGTTGAACTCCCCAGCCTTATGGTTGTGGGAGACTTTAACCTGCCCTCTATCGGCAAGACGTCTGAGCTAGCTCGGGAGTTCATGGCCTCCATGGACCTGACTCAGGTTGTTCAGGGCCCAACTCACAGCAGAGGGCACACACTCAACCTGATTTTTGTCTCTGGACAGGGGATAAATGGTTGGGGTAGGGGGGAATTATCCGTTCAACCCCTGTCATGGTCCGATCATTTCCTCCTTACATTAGACTTTCAATCTGCCACCCCCCGCTGCTGGGAGGTGGAACTGGTGAGATGGTTCCGCCCCAGGCACCTGATGGACCTAGAGAGGTTCCAGATGGAGCTTGGGTCGTTTCCTGCCTCCCTGATCCACGACTTGGCCGAAGCTCTGGTGGTGGCCTGGGAACGGGCTGCGGCCGGAACCTTGGACCAAGTCGCGCCTCTGCAGCCCCTGACCCGACGCAGATCCCAGGTGGCCCCATGGTTCTCCATGGAGCTCCGGGAGATGAAGCATTGGAAAAGATGCCTGGAAGGCTGTTGGAGATCCTCCCGATCTGAGTCTGACCGAACACTGTTAGGAACTCATATTAAATCTTATCTAGTGGCGATGGAAGTGGCGAAATGTGATCATTTCTCTGCTCTCATTGCGTTCGCAGAAAACCGCCCAGCGGCCCTGTTTAGAGTGACCCGCTCTCTCCTCAATCAGGGAGTGAGGGAGGACTCCTTACAGAGCAGAGCTGAGGACTTTGTGCAGTTTCTGCAGGACAAAATCGCTCAGATCCGGACGGGTTTGGACTCTGACGGGGCAGAGTCTGGCGAGGAGACGGGGACAGGTCTTGGTGGCAACATCTGGGTTGAGTTTGATCCTGTGTCCTTGGATGATGTGGACAGGATCATGGGTAAGCTGAGTGCCTCCACATGTTTATTGGACCCATGTCCCTCCTGGCTTGTTTCAGCAGCCCATGAGGTGACTGGAGACTGGCTCTAGGCAGTTATTAATGCTTCTTTGAGGGAGGGGGTCTTCCCTGCTGCACTTAAGGAGGCAGTGGTTCGACCTCTTCTCAAGAAGCCTGCCTTGGATCCAGACTCCCTTAACAACTATTGTCCTGTTTCCAACCTTTGCTTTATAGCGAAGGTTGTTGAGTCCGTGGTGGACTTCCACCAGCTTCCACAATTCCTGGAGGAAACAGACTATCTAGACCTGTACCAATCTGGTTTCAGGCCCGGCCACAGCACGGAAACGGCATTGGTCGCCCTGGTAAATGATCTCTGGTGAGCCCGGGACAGAGGATATTCCTCTGTCCTGGTCCTACTTGACCTCTCAGCGGCTTTTGATACCATCGTCCATAGTATCCTACTGCGACAGCTCAGGGGGTTGGGGGTAGGAGGCACTGTTTTACAGTGGTTTTCCTCCTACCTCTCGGGCCGTTCACAGTTTGTTTTGGCGGGGGGGAGCAGAGATCGTCCCCTAGGCCCCTCACTTGTGGGGTGCCTCAGGGGTTGGTTCTCTGCCCCCTACTTTTTAACATCTATATGAAGCCGCTGGGTGAGATCATTCGTGGTTTCAGGGTGAGGTATCACCAATATGCTGATGATACCCAGCTATATATCTCCACCCCAGACCAGCCCAGGGATGCCCTTGACGTGATGTCCTGGTGCCTGGAAGCAGTGCAGGCCTGGATGGGAAGTAACAGGCTCTGGCTCAACCCCTCCAAGACTGAGTGGCTGTGGATAGATGTCATAGAAGTCCCATCTCTTTCAATGGTGGGGGGGGAGGTTCTTGCTCCCTCTGAAAGGGCTTGCAACTTGGGTGTCCTCCTGGATTCACGGCTGTCGTTAGAAGACCATTTAATGGCCGTGACCAGGGGGGCCTTCGCACAGGTATGCTTGGTGCACCAGTTGCGTCCTTTCCTGGACTGAGATGCCCTATGCACAGTCACTCATGCCCTTGTTAGTCTAGGCTGGACTACTGCAATGCCCTCTACATGGGGCTGCCCTTGAAGTGTACCCGGAGGCTCCAACTGGTCCAGAATGCGGCTGCGCGGGTTGTTACAAGAGCACCGCATTACTCTCATGTTACACCTCTCCTGCATGAGCTGCACTGGCTTCCAGTGGTCCTCTACATGGCTTAGGCCTGGGGTACTTGCGGGACCACCTTCTGCCAATAGCATCTTCCCAGCGTTCCCACAGAGTCGGCCTCCTCAGGGTGCCGTCAGCCAGACAGTGTCGACTGACGGCCCCCAGGGGGAGGGCGTTCTCTGTGGGCACACCGACCCTCTGGAACAAATTGCCCATTGAGCTCTGGACCACTCCTGATCTTCGCTCCTTCTATCGCGACCTGAAGACATGGTTATTTCACCAAATGGGCTAGAGCTGACTTTGGTTTTAATTGTTTTTTATACATTTTTATATA
The DNA here is from genome assembly GCA_032468115.1 of Grayia smithii. Taxonomy (NCBI): domain Eukaryota; kingdom Metazoa; phylum Chordata; class Lepidosauria; order Squamata; family Grayiidae; genus Grayia; species Grayia smithii. The sequence continues at coordinate 38,258 of JANHFM010006407.1, forward strand.
TTTATATATGTTTTACTTTTATCTTTTAATATTGTCTATTGTTTGTTCTTATTTTTGTGAGCCGCCTTGAGTCCTTTGGGATAAGGGCGGCATACAAGTTTAATAAAATAAATAAATAAATAATAAATAAATAAATAAATTTATTGAATCATACCTTCTGACGTTACAGGATTTTTGCTATGTTTGATGAAAATTAACAGAAATAATGCAGTTTTTATTCTAATACTCACTGCACCACACTGCTTGCAGTGATGTCTTCTTTTTGTAATGGAGTTAAAGCTTTCACTGCAACTTTTGCAAGCTTGTTTCTCTTTATCTCTTTTTGATTTTGAAGATTTTCTGCAGCACTCAGGCTGGAATGAAAAATGAAATTTAGAAAAATCACTATAAATCAATAAAATGCTGATATCGTATTATCTAATATCAGTAAGGTACATATTTAAACTATGCAAAGAGTAAAAGTGCATTAAAATTGTCCGGATCCAAAATTTGTTAGTCTGATCACTTTTAAAATAAAATGTTAAATAACTTCTGACAAAGGCTAAAGTTTCTAAAGCACACCTTGTAACAATTACAGATTTTCATTAAAGTCTATTTACATATTGGTAGACTCTCTATCATAATATATGAGCCACTTCATCTAGAATCTAGACCTCATACCATAGAAAAAAATAATGCAGAAAAATTGGGGAAACTCCGGGAAGTCTTTAGCATTTTTGTTGATGTGTCACTTCTTTATGCAAGGATGCTCAAATTACTGCAGGGCTGCCTAGATAGCACCAGACACTTAAAAGAAGCACAAATGTTCTTCTGATTATTTAGTATTCCATAAGATCCATCACTATAAATATTTTTTCCTGAATTAAAGCTTGTCCTATTAATATATATTTTGAAAATCTGTGCTTCATCGACAATGAACAATGATCCAATGCTGGAGAAGCAGGCAGACCTGTCATATATCAACAAAACCTGACTGGACAATCAGCCTAACAGAGATTTGGGTAGTAGATCAACCTCAACATCAGGGTAGAGCAAGAGGCGGTTGTAGTATTCTGTGCAAATCTGATCATGACTAAGTGTATTATTGTACAAATATCCTGATGTAAAATCCATGGACAAGCTTGGACACTTGTCCCCCTTACTGCTCAGTTAGCAGATAATACTTGCTGGGGGAAAGCAAAAGAAAAATATACATGCTGTCCCATCAGGGATAATTTTGGACATTGTCATAAGTGAAAAGGTCATCCCCATTTTTTCTCTGTCTGTCTGCAATAATATATTTTAATGCTAGATACAAATTCCAATCATTTTCTTGGGTATGGTCTGCCAGAGCCTTTATAAAGACTGCCATTAAAGTGGAAGTTCTAGTGGGAAAGATATTAAAAATTATTAAATACATGATGAATTTAATTGCATTTAATTAAATGTTAATTACATGTATGCTTATAGGAAATTAAGCTTGCTTCTTATCCTGGTTGATGTCATGTCATAACCCACTTTGAATCCCCTTGTCTCTTTAACAAAGCATTAAAAGAAAGGAAATAAAGCTATTCCAAATGGCTGATGAAATTACAGGAAAATATAACTAAGTCTCACATATTTGATTCTACACAACTGTTTCAGGCTTTTGAACGTATAGGGAGTTTTCATTTTAGATATAAGTCAACAAATTCATCAAAAAACTTCAAGGAATAGTGGGCTATTTCCCACTAAGGCAGGGACAGCCTGCAAATTTAAACAGCAGCAGCAACAATAACAATCTCTATTGCTTTGGAATTAAAAAATAAAAAAAAACTATAGAGGATTATTTACTAACATATAAATCCCATCTATTTTTTCCCCCTGAACTTTACCATTTTAGTTTTCCAAACTAATTGTGGTCATATCTCAATGTGCAAAGTATTTTTTTAATATGCTGAGCATTATGAAGAAGGTGGCTTCTGGTCTGCTAACTATTATCACCACCAAGTGGCAGAATTTGCCTCTGCTGCACTGGTTAATTATCTCTTATCAAGCACAAGATCAAATAAAAGAGAATTACTATGTTCACATCACCATGTGAAAGTATGATGTTTCAATTTAACATTGTACCCTTCCTGTGCATTTTAAAGAGTACTAATTTTAACGGGATTATTTCCTTTTCTATTAAAAACAAAGGTCATACATAGTCTATTCAAATAACGTCATTATTAAGTAATTGACACAAGTGACATTCTAAAGAGAAACACTGCTAAAATTGCAGTAGATCCAGAAGGCTAATGACTAGCTGACAACTCTTAAGTAATCTGTAATTAAAGCAACTACTCCCTTTCAATGAGTGGCAGATGGATGGGATTTAGATGGAAAAAAAGATAGACATTTCTTTTTCCCCAGGGAGTCAGTTCAGTGCACCCGTACACCCAAAACCACTATACATTTTCCTGATCGGGCTGGGATTGAACCCAATACTCAAAAAGTCCTGAAAGCACTGGAACCAATAAGAGAAATTGGGCTGCAAAAATATGGTAGATGAATGAGGGAGGATTTGTGTGTGTGTGTGTGATTTATTCTATTTGCTTTCATTCTCCCATGTCCTTCTATTTTGTTTTAAAAGCTAATGATTTTACAGAGTTCAGCCTCAAGTAACTTGATGCACACAGATAGATTATTTTCTCAAATCTTATTTTGTTGCTTTTATTATAAATAAAAACTCTTCATAGTGGTTCTTTTTAATCCAGTGTTGGTTCTATACTACCATTAGGCTCTTTAGGACTGTGTGAGCTTGGTCATTTTGATAAAAAGGGGGAACTGAAGCCACTTATTTAAAAGCTTAGTCTTTGGGAACTGGGGCTTCGAGTACAGTCCATCTAACCTCTGGGTGAGGGAGGGATATCTCCCACTTCAAGGACAAATGAAGGCAGCATAACTTCCTGCCTGACTGGACTTCATAGCCACACTCAGACACTGCAGATGAGATGGACATATGCACACAGAATCAAGATTACATGAAATGTTAATACCACTTTATAATGCCTTGGTAAAGTCACACTTGGAATACTGCATTCAGTTTTGGTTGCCACCGTGTAAAAAAGATGTTGAGATTCTAGAAAGAGTGCAGAGAAGAGCAACAAAGATGATTAGGGGACTAGAGGCTAAAACACATGAAGAATGGTTGCAGGAACTGGATATGTCTAGTTTAATGAAAAGAAGGATTAGGGAACACATGATAGCAGTGTTCCAATATCTCAGGGGCTGCCACAAAGAAGAGGGAATCAAGCTATTCTCCAAAGCACCTGAGGTCAGGACAAGAAGCAATGGGTGGAAATTAATCAAGGAGAGAAGCAACCTAGAACCAAGGAGAGCTTTCCTGACAGTTAGAACAATCCAGTGGAACAACTTGCCTCCAGAAGTTGTGGGTGCTCCAACACTGGAAGTTTTTAAGAAAATGTTGGATAACCATTTGTCTGAAATGGTAGGCTTTTCTGCTTAGGCATGGGGTTGGACTAGAAGACCTCCAAGGTCCCTTCCAACTCTGCTATTGTATTGTATTGTATTGTATTCTATTCTATTCTATTCTATTCTATTCTATTCTATTCTATTCTATTTTTTCACTTGCAGTTCAAAAAGGCATAAACCCTATAAAGAAAACCGCACAAGTGGCATTCTATGTCCATATTATCAAGTTGCCTTACCAAGGCTTCTCCCCTGACCTGAAGCTCTTCTGTCATTTCTTTACTTGATGGGGCTGGCAGAGGGAAGCATTTCAATTCTCTTCCCCAAATGATAAATCAGAGCAGTATGATTTCAAATGTCTGCAATTTACCACTACCGAGACCCTTCAGGGGGAAGAGAGAAAAATGCAATTGAATTTATTCTAGCATGAATATCAATGAGAGTGAAAACAGAAAAAGAAAGTAACGAAGAGACTGGGATCAGTGGTAGAAAAAGAGGAAGAGATAGAAAAAAGAAATGGAGCCAGAAAGAAAAATAAGAAAAGGCTACCAAAAAACAGGACATAATGATCCATCTATTCAACAATCCGGACTTATTGGCATTATTTTAACATCAGACTCACAAGTGCATCAAACTAATAGGAGAGGGGGAAAAAAATCTATGAAAGGTCAAAGAGGATAGCTGAGGAGAAGAAACAGAAAATGTTTTGATGCTGGTTTTGGAAAGAATTACAGCAAGCCTTAGAAATCTTCTTATCTTGATCAGAAATCTATATCTAACTCCCTCTCTAAAGGAGGGTTTCTAAGGGAGAAAGAGATTATAACATGTTCACTACTTGCACCACCCATAGGATCAAAGTCCATACTTGCTTCACTGCAACCTGTTGCAGGAACCACAAGAGTGAAACCAGTTATTTAACTAGAAAACCCTCCATCATTACTTATATCTGAGCTATTGCTTCAGTCAAGTAGTTGATGTCCAAATTTAGCTTTGGACTTAAGGTTTTTAAATTCTACTGAGTCTTTTTAAGAGATTGATTCCTCCATCCTTTCTCTTAGGCACATATCTTCTGAAAGATATAATAAAAGTATATTGTTTTCCATTATTTCAATAAAGATATTCATTAAGGGAATAGAACTGAGTGGTTCAGGGCTAAAAAGCTCAGAGGCCTAAAATCCTTCTGTAAATAGTTTAGAATAAAAAATACAGATATTATGTAGATGAGATATTTGGTACCCATTATACTTGTAAACCAAGCAATCTCATAGAATTATGATGCCAGACAGGGACGTGAAGAAATTTTGTTATTGCATTCATACTACCTGGGCTCAGTTTACCAGTGCAAGAATATCTGCATTACTTTTAGCAACAGTAAGTAACTGCAGAGAAAACAATTGCTACCAACCTGCCTTCCATTGAGGACCTGTATACTGCACGAGTCAAAAACAGGGC
>JANHFM010006408.1:0-17786 GCA_032468115.1 Grayia smithii
CACTTTTTCCAAAGTCTCAACATCTTTTTTGTAATGTGGTGACCAAAACTGGATGCAGTATTCCAGGTGTGGCCTTGCTTAGGCTTTATAAAGCAGTACTAATACTTCACATGATTTTGATTCTATACCTCTGTTTATACAACCAAGTTTTGTATTAGTTTTTTTGGCTGCTGCCGCACACTGCTGGCTCATGTTTAAGTAATCGTCCAGTAAGACTCCAAGGTCCCTCTTACAGTTACTGTTTTTGAGCCAGGTTTCACCTAATCTGTACTTGTAGCTTTGGTTTTTCCTGCCCAGATGTAAAACCTTGCTTTTTTTTTACATTAAATTTCATGTTGTTGGATAGGGCTCATGTGTTCAAGTCTGTGAAAATCTTTTTGGATCCTGAGCTTGCTTTCTGGAGTGTTGGTTATTACTGACAGCTTAGTGTCATCTGCAAATTTGATGAGTTCCTCTTCTATTCCCTCATTTAAATCATTTATAAGGATATTGAAGAATACCGGGCTTAAGATGGAATCTTGTGGTATCCCACTGCTTATTTCCCTCCATGTAGATATAGTACCGTTAAAGACTACTCTTTGAGTATAGATTGTCAGCCAGTTACATATCTATCTGGGAGTGAAGCTGTCTATCCCACATTTTTCTAGTTTATAAAGAAGTAGGTTGTGGTCTAGATTGTCAAATGCCTTGCTGAAGTCTAAATAAACCCTAACTCTAAATTTACTATGTCCACAGCATTTTGCTGGTCTACTAATTCAGTCACTTTATCAAAGAATGAAATAACATTGGTTTGTGATCTGTTTTTAACAAACCCATGCTGGCTACTAGTTGAAACTTTGTTTCTAGATATTCTTAGATCTGTTTTTTTATTATCTTTTCCAGTATCTTCCCAGATATTGATGTTAGACTGATTGGTCTTTAGTTTCCTGGATCTATTTTTTCTTCCTTTTTTATGATGGGAACCACATCAGCTCTTTTCCAATCCTCATTGTCACAAGATTTTTGAAAGACATTTACTTTACAATAATTACCCCATATGGAAATTACAGCAGGACAATTGGACGGACCTTCTCCTTTTTGTGGATGTCTCTTATAATAATAATAATAATAATAATAATATAATAATAATAATAATAATAACAACAAAAACTCAGTACACAATAGTACTGCATTCACTCCATTTAAAGTAGCCATGGGACAAGACTTTGTATCTATCCCCAAATTGCCTCAATTGCATTGCTCCAGGAATGGGTGACCCAATTACAAACCACCTGGCAAATGTTAAGAAAGGCTTTGGAGGAATCCAGAGAAGCATACAAAAGATAAGCCAATAAAAAGTGTATAAATACTAAGAACCTTAAACTGGGAGATACGGTCTATCTGTCTACTAAATTGTCCAGTCCACACAGACAATCATCTAAAAAATTGTGGCCAAAATATGTTGGACATTTGCCCATAAAAAGAATTATTAACCTAGCGCTGTGAAACTTGACCTACCAAACCATACACCCCGTATTTCATTGCAGTCTATTGAAACTAGAGGTCACTTCTTCCCTGAGTCCAAAGGTGCAACTACCTCTTGATCTATCATGATTGAGGAAGAACAACACTTTGAAATCAGAGATATTCTGGTGGCATGGAAAGATTTTCCTCCATCAGAGACTAAATGGGTCGATTCCAAACATATTAAACCCTCCAGATTGCTTAAAAAGTTCCATGAATGTTGCTCAGACAAACCCCATTGAACCAATTATTAATGAGGAAGCATTCTGTGCCTTTCCCTCCCATCTTCTCTTCCTTTGCAGAATTAAAGTCCCTGTCCAATGGGGGCAGAATGTCAGGTCCTGCCAGTTCCTGCCATCAAAGGCTGATGTGTGTGTGTGGACAAATGGACAATATGATTGTGCTGTGATTGGCAAAACACAGACTGGTAACAGCAAGAATGGGAAAAGGGAATCTTTTCTGTATATTTTTCATATGGGAAAGCCTTAGGAAAGGAAAGCCTGACTTTACTGCAACCAACTTCCTCAGTAAAAGAACATTTTGCTTCAACCTAATGGAGTCAAGGACCTTTCTTTCCTAAGGAAACGGATCAGGGCAGGTCTGACTACAGTTTACATCTCTTTAGAACAAAATGGATCCTTCAAATTGTATGATTTTATGACAGTGTTTAAACATATTTAAAAATGCAACAGAACATATATTACTTGAAATTGCTGTTTACCTTTCTCTTCCGCCTTTCCTCATCATCAAGATGCTTTTCTTTCTCTTTCTCAGATTTTTTTTTCTTTTTCTTTTTCTTTTCCTTATGTCGCTCCCTCTCATGATCTGATCGGTCGTCATAATAACTGGAATCATGTCCTGATCCTGAAAGTTCAGTCACTTCACTACCTCCAACTTTCAGCACTAGTTTCAATGGCTTTTCCAAAGGTTTGTCCATATAATCTAATCAAAACAAGTAACAGTGAGAAATTTATATATTTTTGCTTGGCAGCAAATCTGAATGAATTCTTCCTATCTGTCTTCTCCAGAAGATCTTGAATAGATACTTCTGTCTGAACTAACCATTGCAGAAAGATAATATATAGATACGAGGCAACAGTCATGTGTTCTGTATTTCACTAACTAATCAAGCATCAAGACATCATTAAGTTTAGGTGAACTATTCCTATTATGTAAACCATAATTATGCAAACCATAATACAAATGTTTCAATAAATATTACCTGAAACTTATAGTAAAGGGAATGCATATCCATGTATTAACTGGAACTAGAATTATATTTGTACAAAAAAATTGCACAAAAGTGGGAGAGATCCCTACTGATGAGAATGTCCAGAAATGAATAGATTAATGCTCGCAATTAAGGAGAAAGAACAAACTGAATATTATATGACATGGGAATTATGTTATCAATAGTTAGAGAATAAAAATGGAAGTTAGAAATAAAAGATCAGTGAAATGTAAAAAATATGTTAAGATAGAGATGTAAACAATATGATTATTATTATGACTATTAGGATTATTATGTTTAATATTATTATATTCTTATTAGAAGGTATGTTAAGAAGGACAAATGAATAGGTTTATTATGTTCAATATTATTATTGTAAGATCAGAGAACCAATATCAATGTAATGAATACTGTTATAAATTTTGATTGTTATTGCACAGAGATATTTGTGCCCAGACAACACACTATTTAATGGAAGATGGAATGTTCATATTAAAAAAATTAAAAAATAAAAACAAAAAACAAAGTATTAGTTTTTAAAGATCACAATCAAACTTCCAGAGCTCACAATACTATGTAATAGTTAAAATATTGGACAAAGACTGGGGGAGACCCAAATTCAAATTCACTTTTAGCCATAGAAACTCTTGGATATTTTTGGATAAATTATAACTCAATCTCTTTTTCCAAAGGGTAAAATTTTTTCGTGTTAAACATTTTTAGAAATAGATTTATATATGTAATCTAATATTGCCAATATCTATATACCATTTTCTTTTACAGTTAACTTTTCTGCCACTTTTTAGTTTATATGGGAATCAAACAAGGAACATATTATTATAGCATGTCTCAATTTATAATCCTTGATTGTTAGTTCTACCAACATGATGTTATCAACAGCAGCAGAATGCTGTCTGTCAAACAGATGGGGTTTCTTGTTATTTTGGTTCCATTGGTCAAGTCTCTTTTATTAAAGATGTTCTGTAATTCACTAATTTTCATTTTTAATTTTCATTCAGATTGTTCAGGTGGTTCAATTTTTTTTCTGTATTTTGACAGTTCAGTCTTCTTAGATGTGGGACAATGGTTTTCCATGCATATCCACATTTACTCAAAGGACAATGAAGTGGTTGCTTCAAGCCTCCAAAAAAACAGACATTCTGAACAACAGATTTGGAATATGCTGGAGGATGTTTTGCAAGGCATCCCTCCAAAATGTTTGTCTAATCATATTATTTTTGAACCTAATATAAACACCTATAAATTAGTTTTAAAATCCTGTGAGCTCATTTGAATTTTCAATATTTTTGCATATGACTTAAATGTAATCTGTTCTCTATACATCCTAAAGCTAGAGAACCCAATTAAATAGATAAGTCAAAAACATTATATTTTTTCACTTATTTGCTGAGGAAAATGATCCAATGGAGTTTAGTATGATCAGCATGCTAATGATATTCAATCATAATCACAATTTTTTAACCCCTAACCAGCCAAACAAGGCATCTTCAGCTCCATCTATGAAGACTAAGTGGCTATGGTTGTTGGGCCTCATTAGAATCCAGGAGATTCTATCTTTGATCTTAGATCTATAGTTTTCAACTCCAAAATGGTGTGCAATTTGAGGGTCTTCTTGGATTCATAGCTTCTGCTCAATGAAGTAATAGCAGCTATGCCAAGAAGGCCTTGATACAGTTTGATACAGCTTCTTTGCTGTGTCAGTGGCATCCTTTCATGGAGGCTGTTTTAACAGTTGCTAAAGACTAGTCATCTCACAGCCATGTGTTCTGTGGGATTTTTCTTCAAGAGCCCTTGGAAGCTTCAATTGATCCAGAATGTAGTGAGACAGGCAGAGATGATGTTGTCTCTGCATGGTCATACAACACCCCTGTTCCAAGAACTGCACTATCAGTTTGCTTCCATGTGCAAAGTAAGTTGTTGGTTATGACTTACGTATAAAGGCCTGCAAATAATTTTTGTGATAGGATTAGCTAACATATTTGTAAATGGTCCAAAGTTCACAGTGATCTTAGGAGATCAAATGGATCGTATTTTTTTTCTGATTTAAGCCTAAAGCCCTCTCTGCTGAAATCCTTATCACTTCATAAGTTGAGTCTCTTCATACATTTTATCTTCATACAACACAACAGGTCCCTGCACAAATAAGAGCTATGATAGATGCACACAGTGACAGGATTGGTTATTATTGAAACAACATTGGATGGTCTCAGGGGTACTATTCAGCAGGTTCTGACAGATTCTGGAGAAACGGTAGCGGAAAATTTGAGTAGTTCGGAGAACCAGCAAATACCACCTCTGACTGGCTCCAAGTGGGGTGAGAATGGAGATTTTGCAGTATACTTTCCCTGGAGTCGGGTGGGAATGGAGATTTTGCAATATGCCTTCCCCTAGAGTGGGAGGGAATGGAGATTTTGCAGTATCCTTCCCCTGCCACGCCCACCAAGCCACACCACGCCCAAGCCACGCCCACAGAACCGGTAATTAAAAAATTTGAATTCCACCACTGGGATAGTCTCCTGTTGCAATGTCATCTAATTTAGAGATGCCCCAATTATATACATTACAGAAATAGGAGAGGTGCAAAAGGGCACCTCCCATTCCCCCCACCAGGAATTCCTATCACAGCCTGGGGGAAACGGGACGAAGCCTGAGTGACAAAGCCGCGCAAATGGTGTGCAAAGCGAAACGCTTTTCCAGATGCTCGTATTGTGGATTTACTTTCCCCTCCCTACTTCCCTTCCCTCTTCCACGATTGCCCATTTAACCTACCATCGTAAGCAGTAGCGCCGGTTCCAGTAGCAGTAACACTCGGGGCAGATGTTGATCTCCATTCCGCCTTATGCTTCTTGTGTTTCTTCCCCATAACTATAATTATAATTAGCTACTAAAACTCACTTTTCCCAGCCCACCTAGAAGCCACTCCTCCCTCTAATCGAGGGAACTCGGAAATGGGAGGAAATGGCGTAAGAAGCTAACCCGGAAACACTTCTGATTCAAGTCGGATCCCGGTTAATGAAGAAAGAAGCGCGGGAAATTTTACAGGCGTAAGTGATCAAGTGATCAACCAACGTATGTTCCAGGTAGCAACTGAAGAAGTCTTGGTTGTTGGGTACGTGGTCAAGAGGTTGTGCTTTTTTCCCCCCTCGCCTTTTATGAAACGTGTGAATTGAATGAGATTGTATAATTTAAGATTATTCCATATTTTTTTACGGCTTTGGAGAATCAGAATTTAAGAGGGAAGCGAAGGAAACTTGATTTTTATCCGCCTTTTCTGAGTAGGTTGAGCGGATTCCTGGGAAAGAAAGAAAAAAAAAACGGCCGCGGGATCACACAGACCGATGTAATTCCAAGCCTTGTGGACGTCACTTTCGTTTTCTTGCGTTAAGTGAAGTGAGAGATTATTGGCGAAAATACTGCTGCATACAACACATGGAAATGATTTTGTACTTGTAAAACTGTGGACTGGGCGGGTAAACTCAGCTGTCTATTGGCCTTTTTAAAAATGGTTTAGCTAAAGTTTTTTCGGCAGAAAGGGAGAGCCTGGAGAAAAAAATAAATTGATACAAAAACTCAAGTATTCGTTTTGCAATTTTGTCTTAAATTAAGATGCAAGAAATCCTTACAGTTATTTAACATTCACTGATCTAAGATGGGGGTGTTAAACTCTTCAGTTGCCTGATGGTTAAATATATACAGAAATAATATTTACTTCAGCTGAATTTGTTTCTGAATATTTGCCACAAAAATTTCAGACTCTTTTTGAGTAAGTTAGGGTGAGCAGCTTTGGAGAACTTGAGACAATATTTGAAGTTTCGGGGATGCAGGGAACACTGTCATATAGTGGCTGCTGTGAAGACTTGGCTAGTCACAAAATGACAGATATAGAAGGTAGTTAATCGAATGTTACCAGTAGCCTGAAGAGGCAAAGGACACAACAAAGAATTGGAAAGGAGGTCAAAGGAAGAAAGGAAGGACACTAGTAATTGTTTAACTTTCTTGGCATCTGAAACAAAAATTGCAATGAAAAACAATAAAATAAATAAAATAATTTAGGCTTACGTGTAATTAACCAAATTACTGTCAACCTTAAATAGCCAAACCACTTTAAATATATTAAATAAATGCATTACCTCCTGCTGTACATAGATGAACTGCAAAATTCCCAGCAATCATTAGATGGAGCAAAGAGATAAAGATTAAAATGAACTCTTCGGTGCCGTTTAATCATTGCCCAAGATTTTGGCAGCTCAAATCTTGCCTAATGAGAGATCTAGAAATGTAAAATAAGTAAATTAACTAACTAGCTTTCTTTTCAAGAACATCAATCAATGATTTTTAAAACTGCCCAATAAGCTTGCCAACAAGAAGCTGAAACTGCTCCCTATGTTGAATGTGTCCTGGAAAAGAAAGAATTGGGGATTTAGGCTTTGCCTACTACTGATTCTTCCATAATTTCCCATGTTTTAATAATGGCAAAAGACAAAGAAGGGAAATCATCTGAATAAATCGTGGAGCACAGGTCGTTTGTTACCAATTTAGGCAGTGATTTCATTCTAATACCTGTAGTCTTCAACTTACAACAGTTCATTCAGTGACCATTCGAAGTTATAACAGCATTGAAAAAAATTACTTCTGAACTTTTTTCATATTTACGACTATTACAGCATTCCCATGGTGATGTGATCAAAATTCAGACACTTGGCAACTGATTCAATTCTGATAGTTGCAGTATCCCAAGGTCATATGATCATCTTTTGCAACCTTCTGACAAAGCCAAGCTTAACAATCGTGTTATTAATTTAGCAATTGCAGTGGTTCACATAATTATGGCAAGAAAGATTGTAAAATGGGGCAAAATCCATTTAAATATCTCACAGCAACAGAAATTTTGGGCTCAATTGTGGTTTTAAGTTGAGGACCACTTGTATGTTGTACAGTAACAGTCACATGGAAACCTGACATAGCACCATAATGCAATTGAACTGCATGACTAGAAACTACACCACTATTTCTAAGTGGTATAAAGGCAGTGTTTGGTTGCAAGCCAATATGTTTTTATTGTTCCAGGGAGATTTAAAATGCAAATAGGCTTGGTTTAAATTTGTTTTGAGATCATTATTCAGAATTTAAATCTCTTTCAGCCAATGGCTAGATTAAAAATTCTGGAAAATGACAAAGTTGTGTCCATAAAATAGTTTGCTTTAATATGTCTGATAAACAAATAGAAATGAAAACACAATGAAAACAAATTGGCTAATAATTTTAAAAGATAGGCTTTGAATGATAAAATAAGTAATTTTGTGGCCTTTTTTGATGTATAACTATTTTCTAATTAGGTTTTTATAAAATGGACGAAGCAACAGGTGATTTAAAACTGCCTCTTCAAAATGACTATGAATCCGTGCAGATACATGTGGAAGTTCATCAGAAATCAAACAGGTTGGTTTTGCATTGCAGATTTTGTTCTCTATTGCAGGAAATCTCTCCTACCATTTTTATCAAATGAATAATATGCTGTAGATGGACAGATGATTAGTTCTAAAAGATGTAAACCTTCATTTTATCTATAACATATTTAGAGAAGTAATACTGACAAATCAGGATTTATAATAGGTACATTAAGCATATGAATGCATCCTCTACAAAAATAAAGGTTATAAGAGTTGAAGATTGTTTTAAGTGTTTGGCAGGCCTTTCTGTTTTTTTCACACTACGTTCTATGAACCTTCTGGCTCCACACCTCATGATTGAATGGGTTCTATGCAGAACAACAGACAGTATCTGTCATGATATTGTTGAAAAGTACCTTAGAAAGCTTTTTCTCCTGTGAAAAAAAATACTACAACCACTATTTTTCAGATCGTTCTAGGATTTTTTAAAATGAATAATTCCATGGCCTAAAAAAGGTTAAATCTGATAAGGAAAATTACAAAGTTTTAGCCTCCAGAATAATTTTCATTTAGAAGTTTGCCTATGGGTGCTCTGAACATTCTTTAAAAACTGTTAAGTAGCAACCTGCTAAAGAAAAATACAAAAATGATAAACAGCCTGAAAAGTTGGAAGATGGAGCAGTGAGTAATGCTGCTTTTTATTTTGGTAAATAGGTGCATGAGTACTGACAGAAGATTCTTTGTGCTCTGAGATTTAGTAGTTCAATCATAATTATTTAGATTTTTCTTTTAGTATTTAGTATTGGTATCAAGTTAGAACATTGTTTTCAATTGTTTGAGAATATTATCTTCAAGTATTATTGTCTTCACTTGGTCGAGAGTATTATAATCAGAGGAATGTCATTTATCAGTGAAGTATGCGTTGCATATCTTTCCCTGATAATATGATAGATGATATTTTGTGTCTCATCTGGTTGAAATAAGTGGCATTCTATCATTTCCTGGCTGTAACTGATTATGGGTGAAGCTGATTATTTTTCTCTCTCTTATTTTAACCAGTACTGCAAAAAAAGAAGATATCAAACTAAGTGTCTTAAAGCTACTAAACAGGCACAATGTTATTTTTGGTGATTACAAATGGATTGAGTTTGATGATTGCTTCCTAACAAATAATGTAGAGTCAATTGCAGTTGTGGATACAGAGCTAAAGCTGAAAGAAAGACAGGTAATTAATGTTTCTTCTTTTGCTAATTTGCTTCTCCATAATTAGTTGTTATCAAAATGTTGCATATTTTATTTACTATTAAAATTACTAAAAACTTTTAAAATATGAATAAAATAGTTATGTAGTGTCATGAGTATTCACAACAGCATGCATCCATATAGCATTATATTATTGTATTTGTATTTAACATTGGCTCCATATAAGCTTCCAATTGCAATCTAAGTTGCTAAGAGAGGACACCAACTTGATGACACATAATCAGTATCAACCTCTTAGTGGCATAGACTCAAGTTATTTGAGGAATCATCTCCAATTATCTTTGCTTGGCCTATGAGATCCAACTCCTCCTCCTTCGAACAGGTCTCTGATTGGGCCATGACATTTACACATATTTTTAGGTTAGTGTGGGTTTAATTGTACCTAATTTGTTTTCATCTTCTTCCTTGCAGCCTATCAGCTTGAATAAATGCAAACTTTTAATCCATATTTTTCATCTCAATGAGGAAGGGTCTACTACGGAAAATCTGGATGCAGAAGATGAGCATATTGTTGCAGCTAATCATTGGTTATTACCTACAGGTATTTCAAAAGAATCTAAGAATACAATTAGGTTATTTAAATGGACAAGATTTTGTTTAAATGAGGATTTTAAAAAAACAATCAAACTGAACATTTTGAAATGAAGTATACAGCTTCCTGAAATTGGAAGTATTTCTGAGTCAGCAAAATGTATTCTAGTAGACATAATGATCTTAAAAATTTTCAGATTCCAGTGGGAAAATGAAGTATGAACTGAAGAGTGTTCATGCTAAAATTCCCGGAACCTGGGAAATTGTTTTTTAACAATTGCCTTACACCAGAGTTCCCCAACCTTTTCGGCTTTGCAGACTAGCAGGGAGTGATGGGGGTGGCATGCATGGTGGAGAAGCACGTGCACAGCTTCATTTGTGTAAGTAGTAGGCACATGCATCTGTCACTCATGCAAGTGGAGCACATTCACCCTCTGCTTGCATGAATAAGATGCATGTATAAGCTTTGTGAAAGGTTCAAAGCCTGGTAGTGGAACACAGTCTGGGGGTTGGGAACCCTGGCTTATACCTCATAATTTGTCTAGGCTAAGATAATCATATCAAAAAGAATGTTATTTGTTCAGAAATGCATGTTCTTAGCTTTAGATTTTAAAGGAATTTTAAATGAATACCCCATTTCATACATACAATCACTTGTATGTATGAAATACATACATAGTGATACATCACTATTTTAATTTTATTTTTTACTTTGAAACCATGTGGCTTTGATTTTTCATTTTCTCAAACCTTTCTTTTCAGCTAATTGGGAATTTTCTGACTGGCCAGTATAGCAATATGGACAAAATACTCAGTTCCTCATTATTATAGTCGCTATAGTCACTACTTCAAAAATTCCAAGGTTTCTATTGCCAACTGTTTTTAGTAGCTTGCCTTTTTTCTCCTTAAAATAATATACAGATTTTGTCTTTAACAGTTGAGTTTCATCGTCTATGGGAAAGCCTAATTTATGATGCTGAAATAAAATCCGATGTAAGTTGCATTTTTATCAAGTTTATAAATGGTTGATTATGTTTGAAACAGTTTAATTTATAATTTATCAAATTGACAAAGTCAATGTGGCTAGGTCTATGGAGATTTTGAATGATTCAGCTCATGGTTGTCCAAAACATGCTTTTACCAAAAGGCAACTGGACTTTCTTAGGGTTTTTTTTTCTTTGAAAACATTTTGATTCTCCTCCAAGAAGATTCTTCAATTCTAATTTCAGTTGATCCAGATTGGGTCAATCTGACTATGTCAGATTTTCTTCATTCAAAAAGATGCCTTTTTTGCAATGATTTTACAGGATCAGAACTACATTATTAATTACAGGAATTTCTCATCCCATAATTGATAACAAGTATTGTTTTAATAAGTCTTTAGTTAAACTACTTCACTGTTGTTTCCTGGCATTTATTTGTGTCATTGATGAACTTGGTGCTTCCTGATCTCGGCAAAATAAAATTGATGTTACAGGAGTACTAAAAATAGAGTGCAATTCTTGGTAAGGATCAGATAGCTGAAAATAAGGCTCCATGCATTCTGTGAAGTGCGGTCTAGTTTACAAATATATATATTACAATACTTAAGTGTCAAAAGCTATTTCCCTTTTATAGGCTAGTCATATTGGAAAGAAGACAGTTTGGAAAACATTTCCTTTTAATTAGGATCTGCAACAAGTGAGTGAAAGTGTGAAGTTGGGATTAATTGTATGTAGTTTTAAGATTGTTTTAAAATCATCTTCATTCACTTCCTCTTAATTTCACAACACAACATTCCTATTTTCAATACATTTTCCATCCACAATCCATTAGAACCTTAATTTAATAGAGCAACAGAGTTGGAAGCGACCTTGGAGGTCTTCTAATCCAGCCCCCTGATTAGGCAGGAAACCCAAACCATTTCAGACAAATGGTTATCCAATCTCTTCTTAAAAACTTCCAGTGTTGGAGCATTTACAACTTCTGGAGTCAAATTGTTCCACTGATTAATTGTTCTGTCAGGAAATTTATCTTAGGTTGCTTCTCTCCTTGATTGGTTTCCACCCATTGCTTCTTATCCTCATATTAGTTGGGACCAGGTGGAGAATAGCTTGACTCCCTTTTCTTTGTGGCAGCCCCTGAGATATTGGAACACTTCTATCATATCACCCTAGTCCTTTTCATCAGACTTAATACAGAGAGAGAGAGAGAGAGAGAAAGAAAGAAAAAAAGATAAAAGTTATTAATCTTAGTTGTACTTGTAATATGGCATTAGAGAAAATATTTTTTTCTTTTATTGGCTCATTTCATATATTTTGGAAATGTTTGTGCATACATTACTTTCCAATGAGTGAAAAAGATGTTTCTTTTCTGAAGGGAATCCCATGTAACATTTGTACAAATACATTATTCAATTTTAAAAAGCTAAATTATCTAATTTAGGATTACGTATTATAAATTCTCCATTCTTGAATTCTGAAGATACAGACATTTAAAAATGATATTGAGACATTCTAGGTATTTACAAGGAAGATATAATTCATAAATGGGAACATTATTTTATTCCCAAATTCCATCTGCTTTGATATAATTTGATTTGTTCTTAATTTATATGTGTGTAAAATACCATACTTCCATTGCACAAAGTGGGAAAAGGGTTTTGGAAAAATAATTATTTACTAAGAAAAGTATCTAATTTCCTATTCTTATTTTTACTTATTCATTGCTTTTAAAATAATACCAGAAAAGGAAAAATCACATAGATAATTATAATATAAATGCATACATTCTCCAGCACGCTCCTGGAGAATCCACTAATGGATTAATTCCTTGTCCTTAGCCAGAGACTGAGTGTAATTTTTTCCCCTTGACCATGCCTCCTCTGCTCCTCTGAACATCAGTTTGTTCACTTAGTCCACTCAGTCCAGCTGAGGAAGCATGTGTTCAGTGAGCTCTAGCCTCTTAGTGATAGATTTTCCCCCCACCACCTATTTTCCTTATTTTTCGTGAGTTAGCTTGCCTTGCTGTTAGCTTTGTTTTTCTGTTTCACAGTGCTTCTTGACGGGGTGAGGCTCCAGGCCGGTTCCCACTTTCCTGCCTTGGCTGGAGGCGAACTATTTCGCCTAGTTTCTCGCTGGGGCATTCCAGCGCAACTTCTTTAATTCTCCAGCCTTGCTGCCAGTGGATGAGCTGGTTTCCCGGCTCGCCGGCACAACAGCCACCACCTCAGCTCTCTCAATTGAAGGGTGGTTTCTGGAGCCTCTGAACGTGATAGCATATCAGGCTCCGAGGACTTCCAGACCAATTCTGGAGCCTCTGCTCACTTGACGTGGCAAGCTCCAAAGGTCTTCAACAGTGCGGCGGACCGGAGCTTCAGCGCGTCCGCCATTTTGCTGCGGCACTTTTAGTAATCGGGTATTTCCCACGCTCGCGCCATCTTGGCTGCAGGGCTACACCGCGAAGTGCTTCCCTGCTTGGACAGCCTTCCTTCTGAAGAGCGGAGAGCAATGAACGGAGTGGATTTTGTCTGCCTTTCTTTGCTGTCAGAGAATGGTAATTGTGGTCTGGGGTGGTGAGTCTGTTATTTCCACCACCCCTGCTTGTCAGCCTGGATTAATAGGGACACATTTCTCCTTTGGGCCTCAGCTGTAAGTCACGGCATTGCAGATCTCCAGTCTTGCCTGCACATCGGGTGATTGGACTTGGTTTTTTTGCAGGCATTGAAGATAAGTGTGTTGGGTGTCTGGTTGAATTTTGGAGGAATATTTCATTTCTACCACTCTAAAGCGTTAGCCTGTGAGGATATCAAAATGGCAGAGTCAGAGTTATCATCTGACCTGGAGCAAGTAGATAGCCCCGCTGAGGCTGTGAAACCTCAATCTGAGGAGCCCTCCCCTCCTGTGTTACCATCCAGGAGGACAGGGGTCAAGGCCAAGCCTCGTCCAGATCCAGAAGGGGTTCGGCTGACGACAAGGATGCCAGAAGTTGCCATAAAGCGCTGGAAAAACAGTTTGCCAAGGCTCAACACCATGCCTTGGGTTTTGAACCCCTTGGGGGATGCGGGCACCCTGCAGTCAGGCGCTGCTTCTGTTTCCTCTGCTCCCCCTCAGTTAGCCTTACACCCAGAGGGAGGGACTTGGCAGGGAGACAGTTTTGCCTTTAAGCTCCCCAAGAATTTGGTTCATTCCCAGGGGCCCTTACGTCCTCTGGTACGTCCTCTCCCCCATAGGGAGCCGCTACCTCAGTCCACTCCTGGGAGATCAGCCCCGACAACTACTTTCACACTAACGGCTGCGGGACTTCGCAATGCTGAAGGCCAGATTTTATCTGTTCCCCTTGATCTCCACTCCGTAATTTCAGAGGTGGTTTCCTGCTATCTGGCAGGCAGTCTTCAGCAAGGGGCGGTCTCTCCCAACAGGGCTGTGGCCTGGGTCAGCAGACGGCTTCTGAGCAGATACAGCCTGTAAGTCAGCAGAGTAATTTGACTGGATCCCAGTATCACTCTGGGTCAGGATGCAGAGCTGAATCTCAGATCAATGATGAGGAGATGGGGGATCCCGAATTCTCTGATGATGAGGGCCTGGTGATGGACAGACCAGCCTTTACTGGTCTCTTTCGCACTTTGCTGTTTAAATCATTACTGCACAAGGCGAAGGTTACCACCAGCATGGGTATTACTGACCCTTCTTGCAATCAATCCCTGGGGGGTCCCAGTCCTCATGACAACCTGTTCACAATGCCTACCATGGAACAGGATTGCATTCCCTGCCCGGAGCTTTTCACTGATGTGATTCAGCGTCAGTGGACGCAGCCGGAGGTTTTAGTTACTCCCAATAGCCACGATAGGAAGGTATATGGTGTGGCTCCTAATTTGGAGGTGTTGATTCTGTTACCAACGATAGATAGCCCTATCACGAACTTGACGTCTGCCTTTATCCTTCCCAATGACACCATGGAAGGCTTAAGAACTGAGGATCGGAGGGCCGAGATTTCCTTTCATAAGACGCATCAGGCAGCTGCCTGGGCCATTAGGGCCGCAACCTTGGTTTCCTTTTTCAACTGGGCCTTGCTCATCTGGCTTTGTAAATTGCAAGAGCGCCTCCCGCCCGATGACACAAGGCTGCACTAGGATATCAGCAAGTTGGTTGCAGCCACCGAATACTCGGCCGATGCGTCTCTAGATGCGTCTAAATTCGCATCCTGTGCCCTCGCTTCCACTGTTATGTCTCGCCGCCTCATTTGGCTTCGCCGTTGGAGGGCGGATATGAAATTCAAATGGAAACTGGCCTCTGCCCCATACATGGGGTCATGCCTATTCAGGGATGCGCTGGACCAGGTGCTTGTGGAGGATAAAGATAAGCGTAAAGTTCTACCCTCCTCTTACCGGAGGACAGATCATCGTTATTCCCCTTATTCCCAACGTCAGCCTCTTCAGGCTGCTACCGGACCCAGCGGTACTATCCCAGACCCTATTCCCAAGGTTCCAAGCGCCAGTTCAACAGATCAACCTTGCGGGAGCAGTTTAAAAGATCTTTCCGAGGGGGCGGCAATAGACCATTCCGCCGCAGCAAGTGACTATCTGGACTCACTGCCCATTGGCGGTCAACTCCAGCATTTCTTCAGTCAACGGGATTCGACAACAACCGATTCTTGGGTCCTCCAAACCGTAAGCTTGGGACTCACCTTAGAATTCCACTTCTGCCCTTCCAACCGATTTTTGGCATGCCCGGTTTCTCCCAATGCAGAGAAGAGGAGGCTAATGGACGTGGAAATAGAGCATCTGTTAGGGATCCGCGCCATCGAGCTGGTGCCCGCCGCAGAACATCAGACAGGTTTCTATTCCATCTTGTTTTTGGTACCAAAGAGTTCCAGGGTCTGGGGAGGGATCCTGGACCTCAAGCAATTGAATGAATTTGTGATTTATCACCAGTTCAAAATGCAGTCCCTCAAATCAATTCTCAGCTGCATTCGTCAAGGGGATTGCTGATGTCGATTGACCTCAAGGAGGCTTACCTCCATGTTCTGATCTGAATTTCTCATCAAGGGTTCCTGCGATTCACATACAACAATCGGCATTTTCAATACCGGGCCATGCCGTTCGGCCTTTCATCGGCCCCCAGGACCTTCACGATGCTACTAGCCATAGTGGCTGCTTCTCTCCAGCAAATTCCAATCAGAGTCCTCTGTTATTTCGATGATATTCTCATCCTCTCAATCCCAAGCTCTCGAGGATTTGCATACTGTCCTGCAGGTGCTATGCCTTCACGGGTTTTCAGTCAACCGGGAGAAAAGTCATTTCTCTCCCATGACACACATTCTTCACCTCTGTGGAGATCAATTCGGTCAGCGGCCAGGTGTTCCTGTCTCACGAATGTCGGCTCAGTATACAGCGACTGGTAACACAGATTGTCACCCTGAGGTCTGTGCAACTGCTTCTTCTGTCCCAACTGCTCGGGAAAATGATCTCTTGCATCACAATAGTTCCGTGGGCATGTTTCCATGCCCGTCCGTTGCAGTGACTGTTGCTCTCGCACCAGAAACACGGTCGCAGCAACTCCAGAGTTTCCATCTGCCTTCCGCTGAAGGTTCGTCGATCACTTCATTGGTGGTAGTCAGCAGCGATGCGGAAAGGCTGTCTCTTTCAGGAGCTCCAAAGGCTCCAGATAACCACGGATGCCAGTCTTTCCGGATGGGGCGCTCATCGTGTCTCCCTGGTGGCCCAAGGTCAATGGTCTCCAACCGATCGAAGCACATCAACTGGTTGGAACTGCGGGCCATCCATCTTGCCTCATGCCACTTTCAATCGGCCGTCGATGGACATCATGTCTTGATTTTGACAGACAATATTTCGGCAAAGGCACATGTGAACCGCAAGGTGGGCACAAAGTCCTGGACGCTGATGGCGGAGGCGGAGTGGTTACTCCGTTGGGTGGAACATCACACGCTTTCTCTTCAAGCAGAGCATATCCTTTTCCGTCATTATCACCCCTTTATCCATGAATGTATTCAGCCAGTGAGCTTCTTGCCCTGCGAGACTCCCCCCTCTCGCAGCTATGGCTCTCCCAACTATAGAGGGCCTACCTTGATGACGGGCTTTGGAGCCCCGAGAGTTGGCATGCTGCGAAGAGGGGGTTGAGGAGTTTTTTAAGGGATTTTTTAAATCGGGTTTTAAGGGGTTCTGGGAGGGGGGAGGGTCAACATGTTTTAAGAGGGCTTGGGGTCACCCTCAGGGAGTCTCAGCCTAGCCTGTCTGTGGATTGTGGCGGGGAGGGCGGGGACACAGGGACGGAGGAGGTCAGGTGCCCAGAGGGTCATTCCATCTCTGTGGTAGTGGGGAGGGGCAGGAGCAGTGGGAGAAGAGGGCCTTGTGACATCAGCGGAACGAGGCCCCGATGTATTTATGCGGTGCCGCGTTCCTGCCCTCTAAACTCACCCTGCACCCCTGGGGATTTGGATGTGCGGAACCCTGGTCTTAGGCTGGTGTATTTGAATGCCAGGTCCGTGGTTAACAAGGCCCTCCTTGTTCGAGATCTCATCGACGAGGAGGCCGCGGACCTGGCTTGCATTACTGAGACCTGGTTGGGGCAAGAGGGAGGGGTCCCTCTTGCAGAGATATGCCCACCGGGTTTCAGTGTGCTGCACCAGCCTAGGCTCCAGGGAAGGGGTGGGGGTGTGGCGGTAGTTGTTAGAGAGGGTCTTAGTCCTAGGGAGGTCACTGTCCCTCAGATAGGCGGGTGTGAGTCCTTATTGTTGAAGTGGGATCCTGGAGTTAAGACAGGTCTGTTGATCACGTACCTGTCTCCCAGCTGCGTTTCTTCAGCCCTGCCTGCACTACTTGATGTCTTGCCTGAGTTGGCAGTTGAGTT
>JANHFM010006408.1:33941-47916 GCA_032468115.1 Grayia smithii
CGTATAAGACGACCCCCCACTTATCTGAAGATTTTAATGGGTTAAAAAGTCGTCTTATATGCCGGAATTTACGGTAGATATTTTTTTCTTACTTCCCCATACAAGCTACAATCAAATATTATATGCACTGTATCCTCTATAGCATTTGCCCCACATAATTGCCATTCCTTGCTGCGCAGGCCTCTGCTGCTTGCAGCAAGGAGGTAAATTGCTAGGAGATTTTTTCTTGTGCTAATCAAATTATGATGAAAATGAAAGTAAAGCAGACTGTTTGCTGCAAGGAGGCAAAATTGCTGGGAGGCAGATTTCTTTTTGTTTTCCTCACCAAAAAAAGAAGGTATGTCTTATAGTCCGGAGCGTCTTATATTCTGAAAAATACGGTAATGCTTGTAATATTTCATAGTGTGTTAAATAGCTCAATTATTTTTATGTAGTGAATCTACAAGCTTTTATTCTGGCACTTAACATTTTTATCTTTCCTTCTAGTCTCCTAGTGTTATAATGACAACTTTCCTCCAAGCTTTATCACTTGCAGTGGACAAGCAATTTGAAGAACGAGCAAAACTTTCGGACTGTGTTTGATGTTCTGATTCTTACTCTATGTTTTGTGGTAATTTTCTTTACATACATTCTTACTTTGTCTTTCTAGCTACCTACTGAGATTGCTAATTAAGAACCATGTGTTTTTAACCTGAAAATCAATTCAGACTTTCTTTTTTCAAGTAATTTATAAATTACTTTTATATATTTAAAGGTTTGATTTTGTTTGAATCAAGATGCCATGTACTGTTAGGGAGTCATTTACAAGCAGTTCCAAGAAGTTGTTATTCCCAATAATTTTGAAATATTTTTGGAGTTGGATTGCCTATGATTTATATCATTTTGTATCGTTTCTCTGAACTAGATGACTACCGTTTATATCTCTTGTAAAAAATGATAATCATTTTTCTTTGTGTTTGTTTCGCTCCTCATGTAAGAAGCTTCCTCTGTCCTGAACTGAAGAAACTTCTTGGAAAAGTTTTCAAAGAAAAAACCAACCAAGGAATTTCAATTGCCTTTTGAAAAAAGGATCTTTGGGGTATGCTAATTAAGGTTACTGTCTGATTAAAAACACATAGAAAACCACTTTAATAGAGTAAGTGGAAGATATGTTTTTGTATAATATATGCATGAGTCCAAGCCAGACCAATCCTAAAAAAAAACAATCTCACAGAATATGTTATTTACCTTTTTACCTATAATTTAATATATATTTATTTAATTCAGTTCTAATAAGCAAGAACAGTTTAGTCTAATACATTATCCAAATATCATTGGTAATGTCCTAAAATCAAACAAATGAATACAAATTAGAGGCTGAAGCACTTCTGAGCTGAGGTTTAAAGTAGATTGTATGAATGATAAAGCTATAAAGATATGTATTAACAACTACAATTAAAAATGTTATTGAGGCTCATTGCTTTTTATTTTAGGAGAATTGAAGAGTTTTTAGTTCAGGAGGATTAAACATTGAAGGAACAGTACATTATAGAATACCTTTACTTTTATACCTCTAATACCGTTGCTATTTCCCTACAATATCTCAAATGTTTCTATCATGTTTCTGTTGATTCATATTTATGTTTTGGCATTTTGGACTTCTGTTTAGTTTTTTAATAAAATTTCTGAAACCACATTTCTACGCCTTTTAATATTATAGCCCAGCCTGAATTCTGATTGTAAAAGATCTAACCTCCTTCACCCAGGACATATTTTTAAGATTGGAGACTGAACAGAGTTTGTCTAAAACAATTGGATCCAAGAATGGACTCTTGAGGATACAACATACCATGGCCTCTTTCAAGGCAGGCAGGACTATCTTCTCCCGCTAAGAGGCATTAACTAGAACTTGGAATCAGGTGCATTTATCTTCCTGAGAGGCTTTGACCAGTCACAGCAATAAGGACATTGTCCAAATTCAAGCAACTTTGTCCAAGTATGCCTAAAATGATTTCCCCAGTAATCCTGCAAAGGCTCACCCTGAAACAGAGCTGTTAACTAGATGTCTACAAACTCAGTAAGAGCAGAGAAGTAAACACATTGTGCAACTCTTATTTACCACAAAAACCTAATAAACATTCTTACCTTGCCAAGTCACTTTCATCCTTTGTTCCTTAGTCTTCCTTCAATGGCACTCTGAGAGTCTCTTATATTTCTATGTCTCATGAAGTTCCTCCATGAATCAGGAGGTTCTGTTCATGACCACATAGACACAATCAGTTCAAACATGCTTATCATATGTTCATTTCAACCCATGACTAAGTTTTGTCTAAACCATGTGCCAGAGATTCAGGAATAACCCTAAGCTCCCTCTAAAATCTACTGGGTCCATCAGTCTCTTCTGGAGGACTGACTGAATAGGCCCAGCTCCTCTACAGTTCAGAGGCTTTTGATGTTTGTTGACTTCAGAAAATTCACTGAAAACCCAAAAAAAGGAATGCACCAGATTTTTTCTCAATTCAAGATTCCTGAGAAGTTAAACAGACAAGATGTTCTACAACCAGAATTTTCTAAAATAGAATTTAAATAGAAATAGCCATGTATACATAACTGTTACAGCAAAATTATTGCTTGTGAATATATATGCAGTTAACGAAAACTATTTTTCATATTTCTGAACCATCCAGGTTATATTTACAGTAGTTTATATTTAGTAATACAGAAAAAAAGTTCTGTAAGCCATTTTAAAAAGCCAAGTGGCAGTACTGTTGGAAGATAAAAATTGAAGATTGATACATAGCTACCAGACCAGTAGAAATGAAACTGATGTCTCTAGGTTTGATACTTTTTTAATATCCTTTCCCCAATAAAGTTGTAGTTGCATTGTCATTCATCAAATCATATAAATCTATAACAAATCCCTGTGATTATCTCCAAATGTGTATACACAGAATTACCATATTAAATTCTGGAAGGAATTTAAGAGATCGCTTGAAGTACAAAAGGATGGGAAAGACTGGGTGTGTATTTTTGGTGAGAAAACAATGGAAAAACACTAGCAAAAGGACAAATATGGAGAAGGTAGATGAAAACTTATACTGTGAGCTTAATCTAAAGAACCTGAAGAGGTCTAATCCTTTTTTATGCTTCAAGCTTTCTGTTGCTTTTCCCCTTTTCTGTTCCTTTTTGCAAAAAGGGAAGTTTTTTGCAAAAGTTAAAAAAAATTCTGCATGAAATAAAATTAAATCTTACATAAATACAATAAATTGTCATCAGAATTGATGTCTAAATTTATTTCAAAATATTTCACCACTGATTACACTGAAAATTCATATAATGGAGTGTCTTATAAGCCTTAAAAGTAAAACTAAGATGCAAAAAATGCTGCAAACATGCAAAGCTGACTGATCAAGAAATGAACAGGATTGTGTTCAAAATATTTTCTTTCCACATAAATCTCTATTAAACTTACACTTGAATGATTTCAATCTATATTTTGTAGAAAAATTCATGTACAATATAACTGAAACTGGAATGACATCTACTTCAGCTATACTTTATTTTATACTGTAAAAGCAGCAGGTGTCCTTGGTACATTATGTCCATTGCAAGTTTCATTTTAAAAAAGCACAACATAACATTTAAAATATTTTAAACCATAAAATTGCTTTGAAAACTAGGTAACTGCAAAATTCTTCAACAAACTATTAATTCAATATTTTGTCCTCATTTTTCAGAACCAGAAAATGTAATGGGACAACATACAATGTTAATCCATTTATCAATATTTAAACAATAGTTTTGTCAAACAAAACTGTCTAAAAAGTATGGAAAAAGAAAAATGTCCCTGCTTTGTTATTTTTTACTTAATGTTAGGGCTTAATAATAATCAACAATTTGCCGTAAATTTCCCAACTGTATACCCTTCAAATTCATAATCAAGAATATATAGAGAAATGAAGACTTAAAATTGACATTTATACAGATTCTCAAAATGCATCAATCTGTTAAGGTCTTTACCTTGAAAGGCTCTTGAAAGGCAAAATAAAGATATTTACCAAAACTATCAAAAAATAAAATATGAGTAATTTGGACAAAAAAACCCATCAACTATCAACTATTGTCTGTTTAATTATGCAGATACTACTCTGCATAATGCCCATAAAAATTTGTATTAGACCATTATGTGGATCCTTCTATCTAGACTATATTAGGTGGCCTTCCAATAGGAAACTCAACAAAAAAGCCTGTTTTAGCAAGAATTTCAAGTAGCACAGCGCTTTGAATTAGAGCTAGCTAAATATCAGCAGATTGCAGATTGATCAGAACAATATCATACTTTTAAGACACATTAATAGAAACAAAATATTTAAGCTTCATAATATTTTGAGAAACAAATAGAGAGGTAAATGTATATTTTGTCATGAGGTAATTTAAGATTAAAGCAGTATTTTAAAAATATAAAGGTAGTTCTGAAGCTGTTTTAATAGTACAATACAAATAGGCTAAATGTGAATTTGTAGAGCTTGGCTTGCAATTCATAATTTAGAACAACCATTTTTATATAGGTTTGTGAAAAATTAAAAGATGGACAGCAATTTTAAGTGTTTAGTAAAATTCTTAATTTTTAAGTATATTTGATTATTCCTCCAGATCATGTAAATGAAGAGTCAGTCATCCAGGCCAAAAGTATCTTAAAAGATTAAATCATGGCAATTGAACCACAGCTTGTTAAAACTGAGGTATTTGTTACTATCCATGTAACTTCTTCAGTGAAAATGAGAATTGGATAGGCAGTGTTAGTGAGTTGTTAGAAAGAAATTGAATAAATTAAATAAAGAATAAGGAGCTGAACTTTATCTAAGTGAGCCTAAACCAAAATTTAAGATTTTTTGAATTATGGGGGTTTGTTCCTTAAAATAATTTTATATGTAATCTGGTATCAATATCTCTATTTTTAAATATTACTGAACAGCAAAATTACAACCTTATCAAGTATCTACTGTGTAAACATTTAGGCTACCAATGCAACAACAGTAGGAGTCAAAAGAATGTATTTTATATCTCTGTGTATATAAATGAAATAAATTGTAAAGATTCAAAATTTGTGGAGTATTAGGGATATGGGGCCCTTAAAAATCTCTTTAAAATTAACAATTTTGTAAGGTTTCCACTATTTTTAACTTAAATTAATTGGTAATCAGTAGAATCTGAAAAGATTACCAAATCTGCATATTATCCTCTAATTACTATGATGAAAAAACTACTTCAGTATTATCTTTGCCATATAAAATAGTTGAATGCTGGACTACTTTGGTCCATTAAACAACAAGAGTACCATCTTTGAAAAGAATCTTATCAAGCTAGTTGTTTAGAGAATTTTATTAGAAAAGATGTTTATCTAAACTGAAGTTAAACAGCTTCTAGGACTCTTAAAATATTGACAAAAAGGAACATACTTTTAAGAACTTTTCACTGCTGCCATCTGCTTTTTAATTTTGACCAGGATGGGGACAGAAAAGGTTCCTTCATCTTTTGTTCAACCAACTGTATTATGTATTTCTTTCCCAATAAATAGACTTCCTTAGGATAGATGTTTTCTCCTTGCCAAAGTGGAGTAGCCATCTCCAGTGTGGTACTCCCACATTGGGTCCTTAGGCCAACTTTTAGACCCAGGTTTTTAGACTCTTATGGAATAATAGGAGGCTAAGGGCAGATTGTACCCTAAGAGGCAGAAAGTTTCAAAGGGCAGTTGATAGAGCAGAGAAAGCTCTTCTGGATCCCATCAGCTGGAGTTCTTTGACCAATGGCATCTGCAGTAGGCTTCTGCTAGCACAAGTGGGTTGGGCATGACAGGAAGAGAATGTCTATGCTCAGCATCTTCATTTCTCAAAAGTTCATTATCAGTCAATAAAAGCCAATATTAAGAATTATGTATTGACCAAATCTACATAAACAACTCTAAATACTAGGAAATTCCTATTTCGTGCATACAGAATGAATCCAGTAAGACTATTAACAGACCACATTTTTCTACATGGATCATCTTTAGAAAAGCATTTAGCAATGATCAAATTTTAGCAAAGCAGTTTCCATTGCACAGAAAGAACAATTTTTTTTCTGACAGAATATTTAAGGTTTATTTTAAGAGTTTAGTAAAACTCAATGTAAAAAAACATTGAAGTATTTTTTTTACAGGTAAAGCTCTTTTTTAGTGTTCTATATTTCATACCCCTGTTCACTGTAATATATAAAGCATAGGAATAGCACAGAATTAATCTACATAATTCAGTTCCTATGCTATAGAGAAAAAAACATTTCATAAAAAGAAATTAATGCATGAGTGTGAAATCATCCTGTAGTCAGTCAATCTGGGACAATCCAACCTGATACCATCCTGTAGGTTAGGATTCCCAATTAGCAGGAACTTGGCAGTACTCCCTTGGAAATCCAAAAATTATCAAAGTATGTAGAAGCCAGCAGATTAAATACAGATTTACTGTCATTTCACAAGGACCAAGACTTTGTATATTCTAATGAACTGCATCAAGAAAATTTAAAAGTGGCACTTATACACAACAATGCTTTTAAAGGCAAGTTATGATATGATGTAAACGACAGACATATAATACAAAGTATTGCATAAATTGCATGTGTGTTTCAGATGAAATAAGGACATGTAAGTTTCAATGAAAAGCATTCAATAATAGCATCTTAATATCAGAACAAAACAATATGATAATATACAGCGTACCATCATGATCATATCTTTCCTACTGTCCTTGAGCACCATACACGGTATACACAAGTTCCACTTCCAAGCTTATTGTGTTTTGAACATAACAGATACCAATTTGACTTTCCAAAAAATAATTAAAATTCTGTACAACAGTTTACTTCATCTAGAGAAATCCTGGACTAATAACTGATTATCTTATTGTATAAAAGGCAGCAATATTCTTCTGTTCCCTCAGTGAGGTAGAACAATGTTTAATGTACAAGCCAGGTACACATATTGGTGTTCAAATGTTTTCTTCAACACTATTTCCTAAATCACATTTTTATTCCTTCTTGCTGACTAAGCTGTGACAGAGTTTTCTTTATGCGTAAAGCTGTTAGTCTAGCTGCACCATTAGCATACCAGCATTCTCGCATAATCTTGGCCATTACCCGTAATGCCTGCAAATAAATAAAACAAAACACTTTGTGAACCATTATTTGATATCACATCATAAAATGTTTTAAGTACATTTATCCATAAATACAAATAGAAAATATGAGTCTATAATCTTAAACAGAACTGTCCTGACATTCATATTTCTTTTAATTCAAATTCTAAAATCAAAGTATTGATTTTTTAAAAATATTGGTTTATTTTAAAAATAAACATTATCTAAAGAAAAGAATCTACCTCACAACTTTGCCATCTGTTTGGAGTATTGGGTCGTAGCTTCTGTTCACAAACAATTCTCCTCATTTCCTCAACTGAAGGATCAGAAGGCACAAGGTCGTAATATGGTAACTGATAATCTTCATGGATTCCTGAGATATAAACCAATATATAATTTAAGGTTCATTTCTGACACTGATTGAAGTTAATTCGTTGGGGGGTTGTTTTGAACCTACCACCAATTGAACATCGACGAGCTATTTCCCAAAATACTAGTCCCATTGCATAAATATCTGCTCTTTTGAAAGATTCAAAATGCTTCATGTTTATCGAATCATCAAGTACCTCAGGAGCCATGTACCTATGAATATAAAGACCAATATGTACTAATTATAAAACAATGCTGTTTGAACATTATTTTATTTTTAAAGCAATCATAAGTAGCTGTAAGCACTTTTCAATTCTACAAAGTAATCATCTGAACTTTACTGTATACTATTTATTACTGGCTACTCCAATGAAATCTACAAACTTTTCCTTTTAAAAAAACTTAAATTGGAAAACTAAACCAGTTATTGCAGGCTAAGGTACGCACAGTAATTCACAATAATATATCACTGATTTTTTTAAAAAAAATTTAAAACAGAATTCTTTATTGGCCAAATGTGATTGGACACACAAGGAATTTGTCTTAGGTGTCTATGCTCTCAGTGTACATAAGGAGAATAAAATTCATTCATTGAAGTTGTTATTACTACTAAGTACACATCACAATTTTTGAAAACTTTGATTTATAAAATCAGAATCGTATATATCTATTCATGACTGTTTTGAGGTATTAATCGGCTGACTCAATAGTATATAGCTATTCCCAAATAGCTAAATCACAAACAAAGCAGCATTTTTGGCTTGGGGATGTACATTCACTGCTATTTGGGATCTGGGATCAAACATTCAATTTCCTTTCTTATATGGGGAAAAATGTACTTTGCCTATGAAAGGATTATAATCTGCCTTTCTCCAACTGGGTTAAAAGTTTCAAATTGCTTCATTCCTGTTCATCTCAAGAATGACCATAATATTTTATAGCTCTACCTCAGGCTGATACTGCAGCTGCCCACGATTTGGATGGGGGACAACAGGCTTCAGTTCAAAGAAGTTAAGATGGGTTCAAAGGGCCTTGGGACCTGGAAGTTTATCATCTTTAGTTATGAATGAGGTTTTGCTACCTCAGATAGATTTCAGGCACTAGGTGGCAATAGAGTGGAATTGCCTTTGTTCAACTTCATGTTATGCCCTAATTGCACCCTTTCATGGATCATGAAGTCCTTATGCTCTGGTCATCTCTCAGTTGGATTACTATAATGCATTCTACTTGGGGTTGTTCCTGAAGAATATTTAGAAGCTACAACTAGTATAGAATGCAACAGCGTGAATATTTCTAGAGGCCTCTCAGGTGGCATATAAAACAATGCTGTTGTGTGAGCTGCACTCGATGCTAGTCTGTTTCTAAGTTTAATTTGAGTTGTTGGTTAACACCTTTAAAACCCTTTAGGGAATGACTCTAAGGTTACCTGAGGAGATGCATTGGCCTGTCCCACTTACTCAAGTGGAAGATGTCTACTTCAGATTCCATCTACCAAAGAATTTTGGCTGGCGGGGTCCAAAGTGGCCTCTTATATTGGTTTTTAGTCTTTATTTAATCTTTTGTAATTTTAATTGTTTTATATTATAATCATTCTACAGGCTACTCAGTCACTGTGACAGTGAGATGGACAGCATATAAATAAATTAATTAAATAAATGATAGCTATTTAGAATTGTTGGCTATTTGTAAGTTATTGCAAATAATTCCTACCCATCCACAAAGGAGACAGATGCCTGAACATCATTTTGAATAGCTACTATTGCACTATTTGAGTTGAGAAAAGCTACAGACCAGTCAGTTTTGGCTATCTGCTGCCACCTAGCAGGGCTATTTCACATATGTTTTAATTATTTCTGTGACTGAATAGAATCTGCTGTAAGATTTCTGGAAAAATAAAGCATTGAGTGAGATGAGTAACTAATAGAGAAAATAATTAATTTTCACAGTAGCAGGCTGCAGAGGAAAATCTTTTTCCTGACATAAAACTCTTCCATACAGAAAACTCATTTGTTAGAGAAAAGTACACTAGAATTGTATTGTTGCACATACTTCACCTGGAAACTAAAGTAATACAGTATATTTCAGATAAAAGTTTATCTGTCATTGGTAAAAATAAGGGTCATACATTTAAATAGAAACTTGATTCCTCATTAATATTTACATGAATTTGCAAGATTAAAAGATTACATATTAATAGATTACCAAGAATGATAGAAAAGTACAAGTCCAAAGATATATCTTTTTGTCCATTTTATTTATTGCTCTGTGGACAAGAGGGTCACCTTTCAATCACTTATGCCTTCACTCTTAAAGAGAAGGCACTACTCAGCAGTTCTGGGACACTTATTGGAGAAGAATAAAAAAGGAAAGAATAAGGCAAAGATAAGGCAAATTATTTCCTCTCATTTGTGAGCATGCAGCTATGTGTTTACCTTTTTAATGACTTTTAAATAAGTTAGGATGATAAGCAGTAACTTTCAAATGAGTTCATACTTATTTGTATGAAACTCCAAATCCAGGTTCAATATGAGGACATTTTATTATACTGGATTTCATAATGTAGTAGTAAAAGTTTGTAAAATGTACAACCAGAATCTTTTTGTCTTTTAAAAGAACTTAGAAGTTCTGATCACATTATAGGTCACATTACTGCAAGATTCTAATGGGTTCAACAGACTTTGTCCTGTTGCTGTAGGAATAACTGTCTTTAACATCTACTGTTTATCTTATCTTCAGTTTGGATTACTTAAAATATTCCATTAAAAAAGCATCAATCTACCTCTTTGTTCCCACTCTGTGATTTGGTGCAATATCTATTGTATCTGTAGCTGAATCGTGTCTTACTGCCAGACCTAAATCCGCAATGCAACATGTTCCATTTTTTTTTACTAATATGTTTTTTGATTTCAAGTCTCTGTGAGCTATAGCTGGTTTACCTGAAATTAAAACACACAGAAGCACTATTAGTATCATCAACTAAATCAACCTGAATTTTAACTCAAGGCACAAAAGATGACGCTCAGAGATTAACAGGGCTAGAAGGGACCGTAGAAGTCTTCTGCTTGTGGATCCTTACTTCATCCCAGATAAATGATTGTCCGATCTTTTCTTGATAACCTTCAGCAACAAATTATTTTCATTGATGGAGTTCTAATTATTCCACTCTGAACACACACTATATAAAAACTAATTCTCCACATAACACTCTAATGCTGGGAAAGACTGAAGGAAAAGAGAAAAGGACAATCAGCAGTAAGATAGAAGAACATTATGGTGCCCCATTGGAAGACCTAAAAGACCATGCTAGAGACAGATCAGAAAGGAGAAAAATCTATCTAAATCCTTAATAAAAGTTGATAAAAACTTGATGACAATTAAGCTAAAATAAATTTCTTATTATACATTAAAATTCAGATTTGTTAAATTCTGACAATATATCAAGAATTACTAAATAAAGATGAACAATCTTTAAAACAAGGTTTCCAAACTATAAGGTGCACCTCCCTTGAGATGCAGATGGAGTCCAGACGAGATATAAAAATATTTTAGTTACATTGTTAGAATAAATCTATGTTCTCCAAAGTTTCATTATTATTTCATTGTTCATTTTGGTGTTTGGGTTTTTAGGCAAGGTTACATTGAAAGGAGATTGATTATAGGAATTTAGGAATTCCTGCTTTAAAAGAATTACAATTTAATGAGAATGTTAGTATCTGAAAAAAGATAAGAGCTTCTGCATATTTAAGCACTACAAAAAAGAAGAAACTTATTTAGGCAGTAAGTTCATATTCTCAAAATTATCCAGTGGTTCTAATAAAAAGTCTAAAATTGATGGGGTAAAATATAGATGGTCACCTGAGATGAACAACTATTTTTGAATCTAATTCAAATAAACCAATATTTTATAACATAAAATTCACAAATAATAGTTCCTACACTTAGCTACAATTTCTTAAAATACAGTATATCGCTACATATGGTGACCTGAATGATACTGTGGCTGCTCTCTTGCGATGCCTGAAGGTAGTAGGGCTTTAGATGGAGGAGCAACAGACTTCAATTGAACCCTTGCAGTCAAGTAGCTTTGGGTGCATGGAGCCCCAAGAGCCAAATATTTGTCATCCTTGGATCTGGACAGAATTGCACTACCCTGATCAGACCCAGTTTGCAACTTGGAGTTCTCCTGGATTTATATCTCCTGGTCAAAGAGCAAGTAGAGGACAAGACTAGAATAAGATTTGCACAGCTCCAGTTTCTGCATCAACCTTTCCCGAATTATGATTCCTTGCGCTCAGTTATTCAAGCCCTATACCTCTTGTCTAGACTACTTAAATGTGCTCTATATGGAGTAACCCTTGAAATCCATTAACAAGATTCAACTGGTGCAAAGTGCAGCAACAAGAGCAGTCTTTCGGACTCTGGGATGTCCCATATAACACCTCTGCTGCGCAAACTTCACTGGCAATCAGTCTGCTTCTGAATGCAGTTCAACATGGTGTTTATGACTTTTAAAGCCCTTAAGGGAATAGGTCTGTTGGCATCAAAAAGAAGAGCTTTCTCTGCTACAGCACTGCCCTTTGGAACATCTTAACCTCTAAGGTAAGATCTGCCCCTACCCTCCTATTCTTCTCAGAAAGCATAAAAATCTAATTCTTCCTGTTGGCCTGGAATTTCCAAATGGGGAAATTGCACATTGGAGGTGACTGCTGGATTGATGGCAGACTGC
This sequence comes from Grayia smithii, assembly GCA_032468115.1. NCBI lineage: Eukaryota > Metazoa > Chordata > Lepidosauria > Squamata > Grayiidae > Grayia > Grayia smithii. Next base: position 46,185 of record JANHFM010006408.1, read on the forward strand.
ATCCCCCTCTCCTTGTTTTCTCTTCTCTACATATCCTGCTTCTTTTATTTATTTATTTTTGGTAATCATATAGTTGCATTTCTCATTATGTTCCTTTTCATTGTTTCTTTTTTTTGCTTTATTATCTTACTTCTGTTCACACTCTTTTTGTTTCTTCCTTTCTATTACTGTAAGCTGCCTAGAGCAGCCCCATGGCAAACAGGCAGCAAATAAATTTAATAAACAAATAAATAAGAAAGAATCAGTGTGAACATTATATAAAAAAAACTATGCTCAATCATTTGAAGTTGTGATTTTTTTAACAAAGTTATTATGAATTTCAAATAAAATCAGTTTATTACAAAGGCTAGATACAATAAAATACTTTCATATGAAAGAAAAATATTAAGTATAATAAAAATAATTAAGAGGAGATATAATAAAATAGAGCAGAATACATACAGTATTATTTATTTATTTATTTATTTATTTATTTATTTATTTATTCGATTTATATGCTGCCCTTCTGTCGAAAGACTCAGGGTGGCTTACAACATCAACAACAATCAACAATATAAATTAAAAAATCCATAAAAATTAAAATTAGTACATTAAAAAAATAATTTAAAATAAAATAAATAAAATTTAAAACCCCTGTCAGTCAGCCAGCCTGTTTGAACAGCAGTGTCTTCAGGTCACGGCAGAAGGAGCGAAGGTCAGGGGCCATCCGGAGCTCAGTGGGTAACCCATTCCAGAGGGTCAGTGCACCCACAGAGAATGCCCTCGCCCTGGGCACCACCAACCGACACTGTCTAGCCGATGGTACCCTGAGGAGGCAGCCCTATGTGAGCGCATGGGGTGTTGGGAGGAAGGCAGAAGGTGGTCCTGCAAGTACCCTGAGCTGATGCCATTTTGTGTGAAGTCCAGGTGTTTTGCATTTCATGTGAGGCAGTTGTAGTAGTTTTTGTGTTATTTTTTGTTTAAAGTGTGATAGTCGGTTTTCCAGGTCACATGACTACCAAGCGACACCTACTCAGTCACATGATCTCCAAGCCATGCCCACCAAGCCATGCCTACAGAACTGGTAGGGAAAAATTTTTGAATTTCACCACTGGTTCATTCTATCTGTCTTATAATACCCCTAAATCCAGCTGTTTTGCCAGACATATTGACTACTCCTTTTTTAAAGGTACTAAAAGAAGGGGCCGTTTTAACAAGCTCCTTGCTAGACTTCCCCATCGTTTGCTGAAGGACAAAGCCTTAATTAGTGTGTTGCACACTTGCTGTCCAGCTGTGTTAACTCTTGTTTTCTTGATTATTGCTGCTAAGCGGAGATTTTGGGAGGAAAAAGGCAATGGGAATGGATACTGGCAATAGTTAAAAATAAAAAATTATCACCAGGAATGCGAGTAAATTCACTTTTCTTTCTTCCTTCTCAGGAAAGAAACAAAAGTTGGAGGTAAAGAGATTACTAGGAATTAGGGGACCAGTTAAAACAGCTTTCCCCTTTTTTCTATCCTGTTTGGTGAAGCTTTTGACTAAACCCCTGTTGTTTCCTTAACTGAGATAGTTTGTGGGTTATTTATGTTGTGTCGTATAATTGTTGTTGTTTTTTTTGCTATATTGGTTTCATAACCTCAGTGAATGAGGTTCACGTCTAGGCTTAAAAACTAAGCAGAAGCTAGCCACTGTTGGTACTTAGATGAAGAAGAAGAAGAAGAAGAAGAAGAAGAAGAAGAAGAAGAAGAAGGAG
>JANHFM010006409.1:3146-18354 GCA_032468115.1 Grayia smithii
TTCCTCTGGTCCACTAGTTTTATCACTTTGTCAAAGAATGCAATAAGATTAGTCTGGCATGATCTGTTTTTGACAAATCTATGTTGGCTTTTGGTTATTACTTTGTTTGCTTCTAGTTGTTCACTGATTCGTTGCTTGGTTATTTTTCCAGAATCTTCCCTGGTATTGAGGTCAGGCTGATAGGTCTGTAGTTTCCTGGATCTATTTTTTTTTCCTTTTTTGAAGATGGGAACTATATCAGCTCTTTGCCAGTCCTCTGGCAGTTCCCTGGTGTGCTCCAGGTTCTTTGAAAGATATAGTGCAGTGGTTCTGAGATCTAGTCTGCCAGTGCCTTCAGAACCTTGGGGTGCAATCCATCTGGATCTTATGATTTGAACTCTAAGGTAGACTTACCATTTTCTTCCCTATTTTAACCTGTGTTCCTAATCTGTTTTTTGTGGTGCTGTTTTTGATAGATTGGACTGTTTTTTCCCTTTGTGTAAAGACAAAGAGAGTTAAGTACTTGCAAAAAAACAGTTATGTAGTTCTGCTTTCTCCCTGTTGCTTGTCACCTTCTTGCCACTTTCTCCCAGCAATGGAAATTATTGAAATTAGCTCTCTTAAAGTCCAAGACTCTAGTTTGACTTTGTTCTATTGCTTGTGCTTGCATAATGCTGAATTCCAATATTGCATGATCACTCCCCCAAAATTCCTGTAGCTTCAACACCTTCTATCATTTTCCTCTAAAAACAGACTTAACCCTGAAACTTGAGGGCCTGCTATCAAAGTTCCACACCAATTTCCTGTCAGCTGGTATTTTCAGTCTCAAAATACATCTTCCAAATCCTGCTGTTTCATTTAGCTCTTTTATTTCCACATTAATATTATTTTGAAAGAGCTACCAGTTTTTCCCAAAAGAATAAGACACACAGGATTGAAAAGAGAATATATCCTCATGATTCTATGATGCAATACAGTTGTAGTAAAGGCACATTATTCCCTTTCCCAGAGGTCTGTCATTCACACACATAAACACTGGCATTCTGCTGGTATATAAAAAAGGCATGATTAAGAAATATAATTTTATGTCATATTATTCCATTTTATATATTTATGTATCAAATTATTGTATTTAATCCCATAATTATCTCATTTTAAATTGTTTGTTTAGAATTTTATTGGTAATATGTGTTTGAATCTGTATGTTGATATGGCCTATAGGCTAATCAATCAATATATATATTAAAAAGCAGAAATTCAATATAAATAATGTCTGTCTCTGTTTCCATTAATATCTATTTTAGTATATCCAAAATATAAACTGAAACAAGGAACTGACCAGAGGTAAAGCCTAACCTATTTAATCACATTTGCCATACAAAATCAACCACTTTTATTTAGCACTATAACAAGAATAGTATACTTGTCACTTTCTCTCAGCCCAATCCACCTCACAGGATTGTTCTTATAGGAAAACAGGAAGAGGAAGGTATACTGGATATGTTTGTTGCCTTGAGTTACTTGTAAAAATAATACAGGTAGTATACAAACAAACACATTAACAGCAATTGTGTAGATGAGAATATAAGGAACAATGTTCAACAAATTCACTGTTTATCATTATTACTGTTTCAGTGTTTTATAATATATTTTATTTGCTCATAAAAATACTTTTTTAATTCAGTGATAGTGCAGAACACAGTTTCAATACATTTTCACAATTGCCGTACATTAATGGGCTTCTTTTTCTTGTAACAATTCACCACCATACTACTTTTCACCATTGTGCATTTCCAATACCTGTGAGTAGACAAGCATACACTAAAAAAAGGGCAAAGTAGCAGATGTACATAAAATTTCACACATCCTGGTCCAATGGAATACCCATGTTTGGCCATGATATCTCTAAAAGATCTATTAATTTTCTGCTCCAATAGAGAACTATTTACTTGCATTAATACCCCAGTCATTCTGTGAGAGGTTTTTTTTTTAGCCACAATTCCTCTGCAAAGTGGAACATGGGACCCATTGGAATACCATGGTCCTGAAATTGGAAGAGGCTTGCAAAATACAAGTATCACACTCTTCTTTTTACCACTCTCAGATACCTAATAAGGATTAAATCAACAAACAGTAATGCCTACAAAACTGATGGAACATTTGTAGTATCTTCAAATGAACAGCTTCAGAGATGGAGGGAATGTTTCCAATAACTCTACAACCATGAAGAGCCACAAGGGTCACCAGCAGATCCACTACTCTACTTATCCAAATCAAGAGTGAAACATTGTGCTCACAACAGAAGCATAAAGGAAACAAAAAACAGTAGAACAAATGGATGGAGCTACAACTGCGGCAACCAGAGCTAGTGACCATTTCATTAAGTGACTACATTTATAGTTAATTTGGCATTCACAGAAAAGTAGAAGTTGGAAACAAAACATTATAATCTGTATTTTGAAAAAAGACGACAGCAATTCAAAAGCAACTGGGCCATAAGTTTTTTTGTCAGTATCAATAGTTTGTTTTCTTGCAGACCTAAACTAGCACTGATGATGTTACCTAATTTGGGTAATGAAACATCTACAAGAAAACAACCAAGCTCAGAGCGCACCAAGGATCACTAATTTATTGTTAGTCCTTGGAAAGATCTTCATAAGAATCAAATAACTACATTTCCAGAAACAACAGGAAAAATAAAGGAAAGTAGTCTAGTTTCCACCCAAATCAAGGATACTGTGACCAGATTTTCATCATCAGACAAGTAATGGATGAGAGAATTCAATGAGATAAATAGTCACTTGCTCACTGACTTTGAACCAACTTTGACAGTGTACACTAGTCAGTTTTATGGAAAGAACTGAAAATCCATAAATTCTACAACAATTCCAACAACGGTACATATCCAAAATTAATGTTCAGTTCTTGATTCGAAGTATCATATGGATGCTATTATGGAGAAAAGTTTGGAAGGCACTGCAATGAAACCCATTATCTTCAATTTACAACAACAACCCAATTCAAATATCTTGAGTTGCTGGTAAAAGAACATACAACAACATAAAAAAACAAAACTAACTAACAGAACTGGCCAAGCCAATTGCTGTCCTTAGATCTTTCAACTAGTGTAGTGATGGCTAACCTTTTCCAGACTGAGTGCCCAAAGCACAAGTGTGCACACGTGAATACATGCAAGCACGCCCAAACCCCCAAAATGCAATGCATTTGCAGCCCTGCACATGCGTACACATCCCCCACATGCGTCCTCCACACCCTGCCCCCCACACATGCGCAGCAGAAACCTGACAACCAGCTGGCTGGTGGGAGGCACATGTGCATGCGCGGCGGAGTTGAACTGGGGCGACAGCTCACATGCCCAGAGAGGACACTGTGCACCACCTGTGGCACGCAAGCCATAGATTCACCATCACAGAACTAGTGCTTCAGGAAGAAACAAAACACTTCAGTGAAAAGAGATAAAAATCTTCAAGGAACTAGTTTTGCCAATCTCACTATACAGATTTGAGACATGGACCCTATTAAAAGCCAACCTCAATAAGTTTGTTGTTCTTTTAACATGACCTATTGTATATTCTGGAAATCTCTCTATACAACCATATGTATAATGACTTCATCAGACTGAGATGCAATGAATAATCTACAATTGATGAAATACAAACGCGCAGATTAAAGTGCTATGAATATATGTCTAATGCCAAAACATCTTCCTTTTATTAATATGAAGAAAGTGGCCTACATAGTGAAAGGTCCAAACATCACTTTCCAAAATGTGAGCAGAGCAAATTCAAGGCAATCTGAAAAAAAAACACCTTAATCTAAACAACATGAAACAATAAGAGGATATGTAACACTCCTATTGTTGTTTTCTCTCATTCTAACCGACTACACTTTTTCAGGTGTTTAAAAGAGCTGTTTGGGTGAGAATGTATAATTTATTTGCTTTAAACAACCAGAATGACAAAAAGTATTTCTGTTTTTAATTCAGATTCAACAATGGGACATTACAGCTAGTATTTAATTCAAAGTTTTTATTTTAACCGCAAAAATGCAAGACAATATAGCAGGCAGTTGCTTTTTCTAGTTAGTATCTTGATAAACATGTCTAAATTGCTATGCCTGTATCAGGGGTATCAAACTGGCAGACCATGGGCTGGATGCGTCACATGCAGGCCACACCCACCCCAGCTCCAAAGAGAAAAAAATGTCACGATATGTCACATCACAGCAACATGACGCCACAAGTTTGACACCCCTGGCCTATATCATCAACATATTTTTTGTGTGTTTGATGGATCAACTGGTAACCCATATAAGTGTAAAAGAGGAGTAGTGGCAGCACACTTTCTAACTAAAATTGTTTTTGTTGTAACAGGACATTTCTACTAAGAACTGGAATTTAAAATACAAAGGAATGAAGTTATTAAGAAAAGAAAATCTAAATAAAAATACAATTGGAACTGAATATAAAGTAAATTTGCATAGATTTGAGCAATTTAAAGAATTTGAGGCAAGGAAACTTGAAAAATAAGAAAATCTATCTGTGAAGTACACAGATAGATTGTGTAACTAATCTATCTGTGAAGTACAAACTGGATAGTAAAGGAATTGCAGAGACTGTAGAACAACTGAAACAAAGTATCACGGCTATTGCAGAGAAAATAAAGCAATATGCCAATCAAATAATTCAATTCCAGAGAACTTGTACTCGAGAGCAAATCAACATCAATTCTACAAAATGCTTGAAAATATGAAAGGACTGGTCACAAATAATGTAAAGCCTGACAAAAAAAGACCCTAAAATTTTGGAAAAGTTTATGGGAAAATAATTGGAGTCAAAATAGCATGCAACATGAAGCAAGCAAGTTGAAAACATAGTGAAAGTACTTGGTATGGAAGAAATTAGATTAACTAAGGAAATAGTACAAAAGCAATCAGAGATGGATAAAAACTTAAGTGCTCCTATATCAGATGAGCTCCATGGATTCTGGCTAAAATAACTGACAAATCTAGACTTGAGATGGCAAACCAGATGAGTAGAGTTTGGAAGCACCAGAAAATAAAAAATCGCTAACAGCCGAAAGGACATTCCTAACTCAGGTGAAGGAGAAGGGAAATAAGTCTCGAAACTATAGGCCCGTAACCTGTTTGCCAATAACATACAAGGTACTTATGGGCATAAATGTAAATTAAAACTAAAGCTATTTGAAAATATAGAACAAAAAGGGTGCTACAAAAATTCAAGAGGAATAAAGGACCAGTTATTGACAAAATTGGTTTCAATGAATTTGAAAAAAAAAAGAACAAATTTTCTTATGGCTTAAGATAGACTATAAAAAGGCATTTGATTCCATTTCACATAGGTGGATTGGGAAATGTTTCAAAATTTTTGGAATCAGCAGAAACATTCAGCAATTTAGGAATACTTTAATGAAGTTTGGGTGAATAAAGCCAATAGCTAATGGAAAAGAAGTATAAATTAAACGTAGAATTTTCCAAGGTGACTCAGTATCACCTCATTATTTATGGCCCCACTGACAACATTTTGAACAAGACAAACTGTGGAATATGAACTGACCAAAAAGAATAACATTTTTGCATTTACTCCATTTGGATGATTTTAAATTATTTGAAAAATAGCTGAACTAGATTCCTTACTTTAAAAATACAAAAGAATTCAGTAAAATATATTGGAATATGATTTGGCATGGACAAGTGTATATCGTTGGCATAAAGATAGACAAAATAGTTGAATCTGATGGATACAGCTTAACAATGAAGATTTCATAAAGGCAGTAGCACCAGAAAAAGGCTACAAATATGTGGGAAATTTGGATACTTCTGATTTATTCAGAATCATACTGTAATACCTCTACTAAACATATCAAATGAGTTTGTAAAATTTTGACATCAAAGCTAAGTGATGGAAATATCATATATCTGGGCAGTCCCTATTATTTGATGTACAGCAGAAACGACTGGATAGAACTTGATAACTTGGATCAGAAGACAAGAAAACTAATGACAATGAACCATGTTTGCACTCAAAAATGATACTGATTGGCTGTATTTGCTAAGAGCTGAAGGTGTTGGAAGACTCCTACAGATGAAACAAATTATGAAGGAAGAAAAGCATGGCTGAATGATTTTTAAAAAGCAATAAGGAAAATCCTGAAGGAACTCAACAAAGGAAAGCTCTTGAAAAAAAACCTACAGGTGAATGCTAAATAGACAATTGAAAATGAATTGCTAATTGGAAGAACAAGCATTGCAATGTATGGTCAATACTTGAAAGATATAGAAGAAAAAGCTGATTAAAAACCTACATAAAGTTGATTAATATCAGGGGAATTAAAGAAATTGAAGGCTTTATTTTAGTGGCTCAAGAACAAGCTTTATCAGATAATTGCATGAAGGCAAAAATTCAACATATAACAAGCAAAATCAGATGGTGCCTCTGTAGTAAAAGTATTAAATAATTGAAATAAGTGGCTAAAGCAAAATTTTACAAACTGACTACAAGAAGTGTATGGGGAGAATTATTCATTGGAAAATTTTGCGAGAGGTTTCGATTTAAATGCAAGAAAATTGATCATCAAGTTGAGACGATTTTGGAAAAACAAACAGACAAGCATAACATGCCTGATATTACAGCTGTTCATAACATCTTGTTCATAATATACCCAATATAACAGTTATTGGGGGGAAAAGTCTGCTTCATGGATGTTGCTATAGCATCTATGATGCTTGGATTGAGGAAATCATTTGGAAACATTACAAAAAACTGAGACTTGCAGATTGAAGTTGAATGCTTATAGAAAAAGAAATTTGTTGTTATACCAACGTGTTTGGGGCCCTTGAATGATACCTAAAGGAGTTCCTCAATATCTGGAAATATTTAATTTATCAGACCTTATCATACCTAATTTTATCAAACAAATATCCCATCCTACATAGAGTTGCCTGTATTCTTAGATGCTACCTTAATAATTGTTATGTGCTTGGTTAGGACTTGAATTGTTAAATTTCCACCAGTCTTAGACTGAATTTAATTGTAGATTACCTACATATAATACAACTCACGTGGTTTGCCAGATTAGAAAAACTCAAGATGACTTATATTAAAAACTTAATAAACACAGATAACACACACACACACACATACACACACAGAGAGACAAACTATAAGCAACTTTTTCATTACAGCATATAAGACATTCAAAGTATGTCAAAATATCATTTATGGAACACTAAAATTCTAAATGTTCTTTCAGTTTGTACAGGAAATTGTTAAGTTCACCACATCTCAATAGTTCAATAGTTCAAACTATTAGTGGCCCAGAATAAGCTTCTATACCAGGGGGTCCCAGCCCCCAGGCTGTGGCCCAGGCCATGACTTATTTATTTACAGTGCTCCTGTACTTGCCTCTCATCTTATGGGCGCTTCTTCCGGCGCTTCTTGCTTCTGCATGTACCTCAGTCACTCGGGGAGACATGAAACTTGCTCTCCTCCGAGACACTGGCTTGGCCCAGCTGCGGCTGCCATCTCCCCGAGCGACCAAGGTGCACGCAGCACCAAGAAGTGCCCGTGAAATGAAAGGCAAGTACAGGGGTGCTTCCCTCTCACTCTGGGGCAGGGATGGAGTGAGTCTCCATCCCCGCCATCGCCCTTACCTTCTCAGGGCATGTGAGGAGTGACTGGGAGGGGAAGGGTGAGGAGCGGGGCCAGCCAGCCTGCAGGGAGCCACAGTAGGGGGACGAAAGAGTCACATGCTGCTTGGCATTAGAGGTTCTATCATTGTAGAAGACATTGAAGAATCTTGTAAGAAATATCACTGAAACAATGACCCAACAGAACACAAGTTGTCTAGTTAGTTATAAAACCAAAGCTTTGGGAAAGTATTACACAAACAAATCCAACATAACTGCTACAAATCTGAAACTGCTAGAGAGTCAATATGGTCACAATATAATTATTATATCAAGAGCAATCAAATTACATAATTATTCTGATAAAAGAGAAGTAAGCAAATGTAAAGACAGAAAATATGGACTGTTAATGAGGATTTTTTTAATATAATTTCATTACACTCTACCATTAATGACTGTTCGGAACATGTACAGATATAGAACTGTTTATTTCATTTTCTAATAGTGCAAGACCACAATAAGCTGAATTAGCATATCCACATTTTCTTTCATCACTTCTAATTTCAATTCAAAAGGACTAGTTTTCTATAGAAAGTCTGCTTTCAGCTCACGTACCATGATGTCCAATAAAAATAACCAAAGTGGTACCCTGAGTAGGACTGCAAAGACATTTTGAGAGACACTTTTAGAACCTACCCTAAAACTACTGCCATGGCCTTCAAAATATTTTCAAATATTGTTTTGAACATCTTCTGCAATTTCAGAGCAAATCTTGGAGAAAGAAAAAAAGCAGATAAAGTCTACTATGTGTGATGTTTTTGAATAAAAAAGCTTATCAGAAAAAAGTAAGAAACTATAGTTCTAAGTTAAATGGTAAAATCAAAAAAGATAACTGATAAAACAAAACAGTTTCAGCTTCTCTGGAACAAAAATGAAGAAAAGAAACTGCTACCTTCGATGAAGAAATAGAAGCTAGTACAGAGGCACTGCTACCAGCAAAAGTTATTCATTTTATTGGAATAGGTGAAACCTAAGTAAGGCCTGATGTGGTAAAGATGGTGGGAGAGTTGATCCAAACACAAAGCATGATCCTAATGAAAATTAACTCAAAACTGTAACTTTTCAAATTACAGTTACCATTTTAAATTCAGAAGTTAGTCTAACTCAATGTGGGAAACTTGCATTAACATTGTAATCACACCCCATCAACTGCCAAACTATTGAATGCCCTTAAAGCATAAATATTTCTCACAAGCATCACCTTTCTTTATCTACATTTAATACATTTATTTAACATTATCCTTCCAAGAGTGGTGTGGTGGCCTAGTATTGAAGACCCTCTCCCTCCCACTCCAAAGGTTGAGAGTTTGATCCTAGGTAGCAACAGATAGTTCTCTCCTAGGGTGCAAAGAAAAAATATCTGCTGTGAACTCTTGTGGCATCAGGAAGAGTATCTAGCCAGTAAACGCTCAGCTTCATCCAATCCCCCTGACTCTACCCTGAATTTAAGGGATTACAGGATCGTTTTATTTAATTTTATCCTTCCAAACCCTGTTCTCAATTGAAAATAGAAAAAGGAGAACATGAGATACAGGATTGAACATCTTTGGTGTAGTGATGATACCCAAATTCAAAGCTGCAGAAGAAAATATAGAATAAAGTATATAGTAAGAGTATTGTAGAACATTTTAGCACCCATGAAGCTAAATTTATGCTTTGACAGAAAGAAATGAGGCACCAAAGAGCAAGCCTAAACAATCTAAAGGTGATAGAGAATAATCGAGGTATAAGACAGCCTCCCCAAAATAATCAGTGTTGTGTTGTGTTACTCAAATTTATCTCCAATTGCAAGTCTTTAGAGCTTCCAAGCATACATACATACAAACATTTACAAATGGAGGTTTTTCATTGGGAAAGCCTAAAACTGACTAAATATTTATTTGGCTATATATTGCTTTAAAACACGTAGATTTTTTTTTTTTTTGCATTTTCATATAGCTTAATAGTTTACAGTTGTCAATATGAGCTTCTGGGCCATACATTGAAGAATTTTTAAAAATCATTTTAGTAAGACTTAAATGTATGTTGATAAAACAAAAATAAGTCCATGGGTATGCTATCTATATTATTCTATGAACTGGGTAAATAATAACAATGACATGTATACAACTTTATAGCACTGAAATAATCTAGAAACATAATTATGCTTATTTAAAATGATAGAATAATGCAAAGAAATATCTGCACAGAAATACTAAAATCAATAAGTGTTTTTTTTCTTTATTCGTGATATATTCTATGGCCAAAAATTATGTGCAGTATAGGCATCATCCAACAACAAACATCTTTTTATTTTTATTCTTCTATCCCATTTTTTTTTTACCAAATAACTCAAAGTGGCAAACATATCAACACTTTCCTATTTTCCCCAAAACAACAACCCTGTGAGGCAAGTTGGGCTGAGAACAATTTACTGACCCAAGGTCATTCCATGGCTAAGTAGGGAGTAGAACTCAAGAATCTCCCACTTTCTAGCCTGGTGCTTTAACCACTTGAATTATCTCTTTTCTTTCCAGACAAATAATTAGATTTAGAATTAGTTGACACTTCAGGACTTGCAGAGGACTGATAACCAAATTCTCATAATTTGGAAATTAATTATAAAGCACCTTAAAGATAGAACTCCCAGAAATATTTTATGGGAGTTACTGTTTAACTTTACACCAGAGATAAATTCTTGTACCATTTAACAACGTAAAGCATAACTGCGTAACTGAATTTATAGGACAGCTTTCAATTACTGCAACTACAATTCAGGCTGAGAGATAAGTGAATTAACATACGTATATCTAGGGCAGCACCTGCATCTTTAAATGAACAAGAGCTCCTCACTTCAGTTCCCTAATAGCCTGTTCCTCTCTGCCATGCAGTCTTCTCATTTGCTCAGCCAACCATTGTCTCACCCATCAGCCCTGAAACGTCACTGCCCTTCTGCACATTTCCCACTATATCTCCCTCTAGGTACAGCACTAGAGCAATCCTTCCTCTGTAGAACAGCCCTCTAATTTTGCCTCTTTTATCATCTCCTGCCTGGGTGCACACATGTCGTTTTATTTGTATCACCTACACCCAGCCTTAAAATTGCTTGCACTCCTTGCAATGTTACTCCTTGCAATTTCAGAAGGTGTGTACAGAGCATGGAAAAGGTGATGAGATGGTGAGGAACCCATGTTCCATTTTACACCCTTAGTCTATTCACTTACTTTTTCAGGTACAGTTGTGTTGCTCAAAATAAACCAATCATGACACCAGACAAATCCCAGACCGATATTATTCTAATGCTTTACGTTAAATAAAAGACCAATGGGGGGGGGGTAGATTTTCACACACACACATGCTCAGGACACACAGTTGCTGAATAAGCGTCAGGTAACTAATACTATGAATGCTAGAATTGAGGGATGTGTTAAAAAAAACCTATAGGAAAACATATGTTTCTCTTCCTCCTGTCACTCTCTCCATCTACTTCATCAGGAAACCTTCCTTTCCAAAGAGCAGCACAGCATCCCACTCACACACTGGAGTCTCTTCCAGATCTTGTAAGGTTGAGTTTTGATTATTCCTAATTTCCTGCTGGCGGCTCCTCCAGTCTATACAGCTTTCCCAAATGGTGTTTAATCTATCCGTACCCCCCCCCCAACACACACACACACACACACACTTTCTCTCCCCCTTTCTCTCTCTCTTTAACGTGCTTCACATCCTCAATAGGATTTCCCCATCCTCCTCACCGGAGATACTGAGCGCAAAGCAGGCTCATCCTCCGCCGCCGCCTCTCGCTGCCCGCCAGTCCACGCCGGCCCCGCGTCGGGGTCTACAGCTCGGGCCCTTCCGCAGCCTGGGAGCCGCAGCCGCCGCTCCTGCTGCCGCCTCCGGCCGCCGCCATCTTCCCGTGTCGGGCCCAGGCTCTTCCTGGAGAGGGAGGAGGCGGGAGGCGAGAGGAGGGGAAGAGGTAGCAGCGAGGGGAGGAGGAACAGTCCCGCTCTCCGCCTCCTGACTGGGGGAAAGGAATTCTCGCGAGAGCCGCTCGAACTGCCCCGCCTCCACTTTGAAGGTGGCTGTTGCCTCCCCTGATTCGCGCGGAGCCAGGCGGGCAGGTGCTTTGAGTACCAGCCGGCGAGCCTCTGAGTCAATGCCTCTTTTTTCTACCTTCCCACCCTCACTTCCGGGCGCGGCCCAAGCTCAACAGGACCCACTTCCGTCTCTAGTTCACAGTGAAAACTTTCCCTTGTCGGCTCGTGGGCCCGCCAGGCGGCCTTCTAATGCGACTTTCCATTGGCGGTGCTGCTGTCATAGCAACGGGGAGTTGCGTGCGAGTGGAGGAGGGGGATGAATAGTGGTGTGTGGTGTGTTATCGCCATGGTAACCGTCGCAACTACTCTAGCGCGCGCTCTTTCCCCAACTCCCGCCTGGAAAGTCAGCAGCTCCCTCCTTCCCTCACTCTCCTAACGCCCGTCTGGCAGTTTCTCTCTTAACCTGTGCGAAGACAATCTACGGAGAGATCTTTTGACACACACTCCGCCCAGAATAAGTGGAAATCATTTTAATAAGACTACTCGAAGTCTGCCGTGAGGCTCGTCGCGCTCGTCCGAAAGCTCAGGGTGCCGATCAGAAGAGCCGAGATTTAGTTAAGTTTGACGAGAGATGAGAATGACCTTCGAGCCACGGGATTACTGTGGCGCCTTCTCTTGACTCTTTCTGGAGTCCCTTTCCAGCGTGGCACCCGGACTTTTCTTCTCCTGCACGTGGCAGTTGCTCCTTGGGAGTGCCAGGAATAACCGATGAAATAAAAGTAGAATACTGCATTGTTTAAACTTGGGGTACTTGGATCCCTGCCAAAACCCCTGCCTGTTTTTAAAGAAATTCTTTATTAAAGGGAATGGAAGGAGTCATGCTGCAGAAGAAATTGCCAACCTTTTGCATCAAGGGCAAGAATGCTTCTCTGGACCTTAAGCAGTGCCATGGGTTTTTTTTTTTTAAAGTAAAGTAGAAGATGACTTTGGCCCTGTCCTTTTGTGCACCCTTTATCTCCCCTCCCCCCACAACACCAAAAAAGAAAAAAAAAGGAGAGAAATATATTCAGAGAGTAATAAAAGATATATTGAGAATTGTAAAGGTGGTGGGCATTTCCTTCCTTCCTCCCTGCCTCCCTCCTCTGTCATATAGCTGCCCAGTTTGCAAAAGCAATTCTGAAGGAAAACTAGATTGCTTAAAAGTAAAAATATTTTTAATATAACTTTTTTATATAAAACAAGAAAGCCAGAAACAAGACTGACAAGATTTTTATCCACAAAGACATAGAATGTTTTTTCCCCAATCACTGACAGGTGGTATTGATACTTATAAATGATCCTTCAGATGGAAATATTTGTTTTGGAATATTCCTTATCTTTCCTCTAGACATTTCCTCCATTACTTCAATTGCATTATAGAATACAGAAGATGGCTGAATACAATGGTATTTATACAAAGAAAACTAGAAATTGTTAACAGTGATTTAAATAAACTTTGAAAGATTTCATTTTAGCAGTAAATAGTTGTCTTGCATAGTTATCTAATAAATTATTATAATACATTTATATAATTACATTTTAGCCCATTTTTCAATATATTCATTATATTTGTCCATATAAAGCCTATGTCTTCAGGCAATCCTCTCATAGGTGGCAAGTGCAATCTGGTCTTCAATCCATTGAGTGAAAGGGATTTATATTTCAAATGCTGCATTATTGGCATATTTGTCCATAATAAAGCTGAGAAGCTATTACATTGTCCAGTTAAATTCCAAGAACTAGGTATCTGGTTCAGGATAATATTATTGTCTGAAAATTTTAGTTTTTGTCGCACAATTACATTTATGTAATTCAGTACTTTCCCCCAAAACCTATTAAGTATAAGACATTATTAAAGTGTGTTTTAAAGAAGCATAATCCTTATTACATCTCTAACAAAATTTTGTTTTAGACAGTCCTTTTCTACACAAACATAACAGACTTTAATGTCTTCTAAATATTTTTTTACCAGTATGTAAATCATAATTTGAGATCTATTAGCACTCTTGCTATAGAAGCTAAATCATTCTCCCATTGTCTAGGCCAGTGATGGTGAACCTTTTAGGCACCAAGTGACCAAACTGGAATATGTGTGCATCCATGTGCACATCCATGTGCGCTGGAGTGCAACCCGAAGACCAGCTGGCCAACGCATGCATGCCTGCTTTTGGCCGTTTTTGGTGCCATTTTCAGGCTGTTTTCAGGCCGTTTTTCAGGATGCTTTTCAGGATGTTTTCCAGCACTCCTACACCCACAAAGACCAGCTGGCCAGCGTGCCCAAAACCAGAAGAGCAGCTGGCAATGGTGCACGTGCCCACAGAGTGGGCTCTGCGTGCCACCTCTGGCATGCATGCCATAGGTTCACCATCACGGGTCTAGGCAATATAGAAACCTCTGATTCATTTATTTATTGCATCTGCATATCAAATTGATTTCTTGATAACAAATATCTATAAAAACCAATAGCAAATCTTTTTAATTTTAAAGGATTTAACAGTCCTAATCCCAGTATCTCAGCTGTCTCCAAAGCTAAAGTGCTGCAGGTCCAAACAATTTGTATTCAACTGTCTTGTGTACTACTGCATAAATCTCTGTATGTTGTCCAATAACACATGCCAAGGATTCCATTCAAATATTAAAAAGAAAAGGTGAAAATGGACATCTTTGTCTTATTCCTCTAAATACTGGGAAAGTAGAAGAAGGCATGCCATAAAGCTTTATTTTAGCTATAGGTGACTCATATAATACGACCCATTTTACAAATTCAAAAGGAAATCTGAACCTGTTCATATACTGTTTATATATATATCTTGTCAAAGGCCTTTTCAGCATCTAATGACAATATTATAAATTGATCTTTATTCAAATCTATTATATCTACAAGTAAATTGTCTGATGCTTGCCTAGTTTTTATAAACCCTGCTTAGTTATTTTTAATAATCATATTCACCGAACAACTGTATTATTAAATTAACAACAGTGATTCATTAACAACTGTGGCAAAAAGTGTCATAAAATGGGGCAAAACTCACTTAACAAATATCTTGCTTAGCAACAAAAATTTTGGGCTCAATTGTCATAAGTTGAGGACTACTTGTATCATCTATCTTTAGTAGGTTAGCTTTATTTAAAAATGCCTTTATATCTTCACTTGATATATTCTCCAGTATGCTGTATAATTCTGAATAAAAATTTTTAAATTTATATCATTTGAAGTTTTATACATTTCATTCATTTCATCTCTGATATTTGGAATCATTATTCTATATTTCTTTTGCTTCAGAATTTAACAGTGTCTTTCATTATTCTCTTGTCATAAATTTTTTTCCTGGTTATTTTTACAGTGTTTATAAACATTTTTAGATAGATTCCCATAATAGAATAGAATAGAATAGAATTCTTTATTGGCCAAGTGTGATTGGACACACAAGGAATTTGTCTTGGTGCAT